>RDPX01000267.1:1024467-1050079 GCA_003991215.1 Morbakka virulenta
AGGACATAAGGGACGTAGTTTGCTCAGCCCAACCTAGGGTTGTGACTGGGGCAGACTAATCTTCGGTTAAAAAGTGAAATCAGGCAACTTCTCTGTGACCCACTCTGCGGCCAGTCAGCCCTACCTCTACGTGGTGTGCCCTGGACAGAAAGTCTAGCGACTCCTGAACAAACGAGGCTCTGACTAGGAAGTAACAGCCAAAATTTCTGTTGCCGGAGGATTAGCTCCCCGTTACGTGCTGTGTGCAGGGCCCATCTTCGTGTGAAGATGTCCCGACACTTACCAACTGGCTCACCCAGTTATGGGTTCAAAATCCTTAACAGGACCATAGACCGTCATATCATACGGGATCGGTCGAGGCCCAGGTTACCAACGAAGCCCAGCATCACTGACCAGATGGAGGATGCCGGAAACTGTGCTACTGCTGAACAACGAAGGAAAAGAGTGAAAAGAAGAGGAGGCAAGAAAAGGAGAACAATCTAAAAAATGGAGAAAAACGAGCAGATAACCTTGAGGATTGGTTCACTGAATGTGGGAACAAGGAATGGAAAAGGAAGTGAAATTGTAATTGTGACGGACAGAGGACGCATCGACAATTATACATCCAGAAAACCATATGGAAAGGGAGGAGGTCTAGACAACTGGGGGATAGGTACAAATTAATATACCATGGAGAGGATAAGAAAAGAAACGGCGGGTCTCAACACAATCCTTAGATTGTGTCGAGACCCTGTTTTGCAGAATTTGTGTTGGGGGTAGAGATAATTTTTGACAAAGTGATGAGGGTGAAAGTGGATGTTGATGGCACGCTACTGACTGTTGTTAACGCATATGAACCACAGATTGGAGAGAGAAAGCCAATTTTTTGAGAGACATGGACACCACATTCATAAAGATACCCAGTGGAGGAAGAAGGGTATTTGGAGCTGATTTCAACGGAGATGTTGGAGAAAGGAACAGGGGGGATGATGAGTTGGTAGAAAGATGTGGTTACGGAAGGGGAAACGAAGAAAGCTGAGAGATAGTGGACTTTACAAAGAGAGTAGAGATGGCAATGCTAAACACATACTTTAAGAAGAAAGAGGAGCAGAGGATCACCTACAAAACTGGTGGAAGTAGTTTCCAAGTTGACTAGTTAGCTTGCAAAAGAAGGCATCTGAACGAAGTAAATGACTGTTTTGTACTGGTAGGAGAGTGTGCTGTACCACATCACAAAGTGGTAGTGTGCAAGATAAGGATTAAAACTAAAAGTAAAAGGACAGTTAATCCAAGGATAAAGTGGTATAAGCTAAGAGAAGCCGAGTGTAGGATGAACTTCAGTCAGGAGTTACTAGAGAAGCTGAGTTCAATCACGGATATGCTGGAAAATTGCTCAAAACTAACTAAGAACATTTACGAAACTGTTAAGACAGTCCTGGGGAGTAACATCAAGCTGTTGGAAACCAGACAAGGAAATATGGTGGTGGAGTGATGCAGTGCAGAAAAGCATTAAAACAATAATAAGCAAAGAAGATGTTTTACAGAACAGGCTAGACAAGCTATGAGGCTAAAAAATATTCGAGTAGTGGAAAGATGGCTTTGAAAAAAATGGAAGGAAAGTAACCAGAGAAAAACAGAACATCTGGTCTTGTATGGAAGAAAGGATGACAAAAGAACCATACAAGGAACAGATGTAACAAAAACAGAAGACTTAAAGTGTCTGGAATCAACAATGCAGTGCAAATGGGGGGGTGCGATAGAGAAGTGAAGGAGCGAATGCAAGTAGAATGTAATGGTTGGAGGGAGGTCAAGTGAGTAATAAGTGACAGAAAGCTATCACCAAAAGAGAAGGGAAAGGTATACAAAACGGTAGTACGGCCAGCTTTGCTGCACGGGGTCGAGACAGTAGCGAGAACAAAGAAGCATGAAACTGATTGGAATAGGAAATGCTGAGGTGATCACTTCGGTTTACACGCCTGGATAAAATCAGAAATGAATAGGTCAGAGGTACAGCACATGTTAGGAGATTAGGAGAGAAGCAAAGTGAGGAAAGACTGAGATGGTTCGGAGATGTGATCAGAAATGAAAGAGAACTACATCGCGAGGAGAATGTTAGAGATGCATCTACCTGGGAGGAGGAAAAGAGAAAAATCAAGGAGAGAGTTGTATGAAGTTAAAGAGAACATGGCGGATATAGGAGTGAGGAGAGAGGACGCTGCCGACCGCACCAAATGAGGCTTAAATCCACTGTGGCGACCTCTGCGGGAGTAGCCGAAAGACGAAGAAGAAGAAGCAAAAGAAACAAGAGAAGATAAAATGAACAAAATGATAATCTATGTATAGCCATACAGTGATTATTTGAACAAGTAAATAAAAGTAAATAAGAATGATATAGTTTTTTAAAGAACTATTTATGAATGAAAATACTTTAACTGATCAAGGCATATGTCCTCCCTATATTTTCCTGCATAAGTTTTGGGAGAATATTTGCATATTTTACTTTCATAACTAAAGAATCTCAAGATATTTTGCAAACATTCAGAAATTAACTTGTAATTTTAGTGTTTAAAAGTATGATGGGATTAACATAAACAAAAAAAACATGGAAAAACAGGAATATTATCCCTGAGAACTATGATATTATTGGAAATTTAAATATTGAAATGGATACTAATGCGTGAGTTTTAATTCTTCAATACCTTTTTATAGCTATTGTGATGTAGCGTTCGGACGTGAAAAGTTAACTGAAAATGCTACATTTATATTACCGTTCAGTAGCCAAGTAGTTAACTGTGTCTTTTCTTTTACTTATGAGGACCATTAATGCAAACCCCCTTGGTTGTATGTAGCCATATCATAGTAATACTACTATATTGACTACACATCAAGTGTCTACTGAACACATGTGTATACGCATACCGGTACATTGTTGCGTTCGATTTTTAAATATTATATAGTACTGACAAAGGCTTTAAAAGCCGAAACCCAATAGAAAGAGGTTCAAATATATTGCCTCTTTCCCACCGTATGTACAGACCCAAAGAGTCTTGCCAAAAATACTGAGTGGCTCGATGCACTAGTTTTTGTATGGGTATATATATATATACCCATATATCCATGCATGTATGCACATTATGATAATGGACTGTCAGACCTCCAGGCCTCTGATCAATGAAAATAAGGTTTTGTGGTCCTACATTTCAATAAGAAGAACAATAATTTTTTGGGTTTCTTTTCCAATAGTCGCCCAGGGTACCTATAAATTAGTTTCACTTTGTTCAAGTTCTAGCTAAAATGTAATTCGTTTAATTCAGGATGGAACAGGTAGTCACTACAAAATATTTCAAATAACGATAAAAGAAAAGACTATCACTTGGGGAATATGACTACAATTACACTTGTGATGATCTTAGGATTTGTTAGTTTTCATATAGTGCAAAAGAAAACATCTACTCATATCGACAATAATATATCTTTGCAAACATTTGCACCTGGCTTTTGTTTGTAATGGCGTTCATCCAGTATTCTCTTATATGGTTGTACTAAAAATGATGTCGCCAATTTATAGAAATACACTTATGTATGGGGCTTTCTAGCTGCGGCTGAATACATATCTTCCTTCAAATTTTTCATTAATATCAATTAATGGATCCACTGTAGTGTTAGCTGTGTTTGCCCTCTTGAGATTCTAAGGCTCATAAATTTGTTTAGTACATGAAATTGCTTGGTTTTGTGAGTACTACTGATATCCTTCACAACGAAAGGGAAGAGGAAAGGGGGACACCTCAGTATACGTGTACGGGCCTTAGGAGCTGATTCTGGGCTTTAGAGTACCTGGCTGGTGTGCAATGTGATTGTATCTACTTTGGTACTCTACCGTGTAATACTTCTTTTCTTATGAAACTAGGATTGTGCAAATTTTACAACACATGGCAATGCCATGCGAAGAAACCAGAGTTATCAAACGTCAACCAGAACTCGGAAGTGGATTGCAAGGCATATTCTACAGTATGGTTTGGAGCGGAAAGCGACACTTGGTTAGCATGAAGTTCAAACTAAAAAAATCAAGGCTTTGCCTTTTTTAAGGAATTTTGTTTTACAAATTTACTAAAATTTTCCTGTCTTTTGAAGATGAGTACGACGACAAAAAAGGTCAACATTTCAAAGTTTTCTCCTTTAGATTGACAATTCCACTTGCCTAAGTCCACAATTCCATTACTTCTGTTATTTGACACTACCATAATTCAACAATTCCATGAAACGTTTCGACCCAATCTTGGGCCATCATCAGTCAAAATTATTATTATGTCCAGCATATTTATAACCTAATATGATCACATGTTAAACCAAAAGTGCGAAGAAGCACATACCTAGAAAGGCATACAGGAGAACTATTGTGTAAATTATTGAGATGGTAAACAACCTTTTTTAAGAACAAGAAGAGCTGATGAAAAGTGGCTAAAGAGAACCATGGGAATAGAAGACTGTTAAAAATTGAGACGAGGATTATCCCTTTGAATCAGAAGTCTTTTATGTATGAGAAAGTCAAAAGAGTTATCGATCTCACCAATTATGCTAAAATCATCGTGACCTAATACAGCCAGTTTGATTATATGTTCCCATATGGCTAATGGATTAGGAGTAGCCAGTTCAGAAGCTCAGCAGTTTAAGGAAATTAACAAAATCAAACTTGCAATCATTATGAAGAATAGTTCCACGGTTATCAAAAAACAGTTGAATGCAAAGGTCGATACTTTTAGCTAGCCACAAATTTGAACTGGTACAGATGCTTTGGCTTCTTCAGACAAATATTAATCCAGGGTTGTGGCTGATTACGTCATCTTTTAAATACCGATAATTGGTGTAGGATCATTGAACAAAAAGTGAACCTTTGTGAAATCCTAAAATTTTATTGTGAAAAAGTAATCTTTTGAATAAAATGTGACCATTTCTTTAGCAAAACAGCGACTGAATCAACCTTTCGGCTTTATTTGAATCTACGAGTAGTCATTATACATTGCAATAGTTACTTTGTGCTCTTTGGTAAACTATCCTCAAAATGCATGTATTGTCAAAGTTTCCGTTTTATGATAAATATTCACATTTTGAACATATTTGATAAATATCCCGGGTTCTTTATATTTTGTTTTTCGTTCGTTAATCAAGGGCGTCCTTTATGGCGTGGGCCAATAACAAGTTGCCAAGGTCAAAAGGAATATACTGTATATGTAGGAAGTGAGTCAAGTACAACATTTATTAGTGAAGAAGCAAATTGAAGTAACTGATGCAGAACATTCTTTATTATTGTTTGTACATACATACATATATATATATATATATATATAGGTACTGGTTCTGGTCATATATTCAGACAACATAATCAACTTCTATGTTTGCTTTTTTTTGAATACAAAAATGCCTAGTCTCCACGTAATTACTAAGTAGACTGGCATTACTTCCCAGTAAATCGGATACGATTTTTCCCCACAAAAAAAGAAATACAATTAATTTTTCTATATCTATATGCTTAGTCTATGTGTTTGAACCCTTGGTCAGATTTCAAATAAACAGAGTTTTCTTGTATATTTTTCATCAGTTTTCATTAAATCCTGATTTGCTCNGAAGTAACTGATGCAGAACATTCTTTATGATTGTTTATACATACACAGGTAATATATATAGGTACTGGTTCTGGTCATATATTCAGACAACATAATCAACTTCTATGTTTGCTTTTTTTTGAATACAAAAATGCCTAGTCTCCACGTAATTACTAAGTAGACTGGCATTACTTCCCAGTAAATCGGATACGATTTTTCCCCACAAAAAAAGAAAATCAATTACGTTTTCTATATCTATATGCTTAGTCTATGTGTTTGAACCCTTGGTCAGATTTCAAATAAACTGAGTTTTCTTGTATATTTTTCATCAATCCTGATTTGCTCATTAGAAATGCTTTAATGCAAAATTTTCATTTTGTTTATGTCTGCAACACTGTAGAGTCTCGCTTTTCCGAAGATTGAAATATATCGTTCGATTTTTTTATCTGAAAAAATTGTAGATCAACCGATCGTATTGGCATTTTTCATACCTATAAGTGATTGGTTTGTCGAACTTTATTTAATGTCAAAAAAAATATGATAGCTGCATTCCAGCTTCTGGCATTTCTTGACTTGAAATGAGTTTCATTTAGAATAAATTGCAGTGTTGGTTAAAAATTTTGTATGAAGCGATGATTACGATTAGAAAATAATTTGTATTGTCTTGCCTCCAACAGACCCAATCGATTACCTAAATTTCGGTTTATACGAAAAATGTAAATGTAAATGAGTTCAACCTCTTCGTTTAGCTGAGGAAATCTGCATTTAAACCGTTAATCTTTTACTCTCATCTTAAACTTACTGTTTTTCTACTCTTCCTGCCTTTCATCTACTATATTAGTTATGGAAAATGATTTTATTCAGAAAGGTGGTCTATAAAGAGTAATGAGAATGTCAATAAAGGGAGCATAAAGAGGTATTACTCCCTTGCTTACATGTGTGCTTAATTTCTTAAATATTACAGTATTTATTCTTCGGGCTTTAGTCCAGAATAACATTCTGAAAAATCTGTGAAGGTTTTGTATCATTATTTATTTTAGATATTGAAACGAGGCTAAATGAGATTGAGATAGTAGGCCGTTACGGGTGATAATTAGTTGTTTTTGATTAGGTTAGTAGGATGTTGAGCAGAAGGTATATTTATGGTGGAAAATAGAAGCAGAAGTTGAGAATTGTTTCATTCCTGCTAAGCCTAACACTCCTTTACAGATCCTTAATTGGTATCCACAGTGTAAGGAAAATTAAGGGTACTATTAATAATTCTGTATTCCATTTAGGTATATTTTAATAATGTTACTGTGGGAAAACCAGTTAACTAGCAACTTTTTATAGACCAATCAACATTTAGGTACGAGTTATGATTTGCTAACCAACATTAAAATATGTGCAGCCGCAAAAAAAACGTGAACTTTTAAAAAGTATTATTTAACCTTTCATGAATTCCACTGTGTGGACCCTTAAAATAAAGAATAGTCAAACATATACTGTAATACAAACAACACATCAAATCGTCGTCAGTAAACGTTTCGGTGTAAAGCTCATAAATTTTGTTACAGAAATATTTGTAGCATCTGTTACTTTATCTTTACTAGTCAGCTTACGAGCAGTGAGGTCAGAGAAAATGTAAGTTGGCAGTCGTTTTAGTCAGGTTGATATAGAAGTGATAGAGCATTTCCACAAAAGCTGTGTATTTATCTGAAATGTTTCTTCAAACAAGAAAAATCACAAGTTGGTGTTCGGTAAAACAAGATAAAGTTCTCTTCGATAAGTATAAACTCCAATGTTGTTAAATTCACAATAAAATGTTTCAATTTTCGACTTCTCTAAACCTCTACTCCATTCTCTACTGCCCCTCGATTCCCGATTTACCCCTATTCATAGTAAAATTTCTAGCACGAAAACAAGTACGTACTAGAAAAATCTAGAAATAAAGATTGCCATAAAAGGTGAAGTAAAATGCACGATCCACATGAAGTCACGCATTGGAATGTCCATAAACGAAGGATTGAGATGTGAATTCTCACGAAAGTCCAGGGGATAAATGACGTTACACCAAACGTCACTGATTGAATTGAATATGTCCGAAATTGTTCAAATGTTCTAGAGTTTCCGACATAGTAACTTTGAGAGGAAAAAGACTGAATTCATTAGGTCATTCACACATGATTAAGGTAGATATCTCAGTCAGACGAACAAGGAAAAGTAAGAAAAGAGGAAAGAGAAGAGGCGACAGACTTATAAGACTACAGATGGATATAATCAAGAAGGGTTTGGAGGTAAAAGAGTTAAATATTGATATAATTGAAAATAGACCGGCATGGGAAAGACTTACGTACGACGTGGACTCTGCTATGGAGGATTAGTTGGGGCCTTGAAAAGGAAAGAAGAAAAGAAGAAGAAGAAAAAGAAAGAGAAAAAAAGAAGTTTTTGAACTTTCTTCAGGGGACATTCCATGTGGTCAGGTTCTTTGGTCTCTACCATGGTATCAGTTACATACAACATTTAAAACTTTCATTACTGCAGGACTGTTTATTTCTCTGAAAAACTGTATTAATATGTTTACAAATGACCTTTATAAACGTGATATGAAAGCACTCTGAAGGTAGTATCCACGGCATAATGAGTAATTAAATATATTTCAATGCATTAGCATCATCATCAGCAATTTATGATTATTTGTAAATATTGTTTATTCCACTTCTGGCAGTTCATCATTACCTATTTTGATCGGTGGTGCTTGGTATTTCTTGTTTATGCAGAGGTCTTTCCTTGGCTCACTTTCAATACACGTCTCTCCAGTGCATGCTCCCATCCTTCCAGCTCTTGCTCAGCCTCTGACTTATCCTTATTGATAAGCAAGCTGTCGTCTGCAAACATCATATTCCCTGGTGCATACCTCCTCAATTTTTCTATTAGTACGCCCATAACTATTGCAAAGAGTAGTGCAAGTGATGTCAGTATAAGAGATTTAAGTGTAGAGCTTGCAACATTCAAAGTTTTAATGAAGGACAAGGAGATAGAACACTTTCACAATTTGTTAAAACAAATGCGGCTTTTGGAGAACCCAGAAAAGAAATTTCTGGTCAACGTTTGTAAGATTTGCAAAATATTGGCAATTAACCCAGCACCCAGTCCCACAGCTGAACAAACCTGTTCCTTGGTGAGAAGAGTGAAGACCTGGATTCGGTCAACAATGCCCCCGACCCGATTTAACTCCGTCTCCGTTCTCCATTTCCACAAAGATAGGGCCGACAAACTAGACATAATCAAAATCGCCAACACGTTTGTTCATGGGGACGACAACAGGAAGCGAATATTTGGAGAATTTACAAACGATGACTTATAATTACCAAACACCATAGCCTTTATGCCTATCCTTTTTGTTTTTATCTTGCTATTGATGATTTTGAAAATTAATCTTTGATTAGATTGCATTTACGTTTCGATATTTCTGTAAGATTTTGCGTTAATAAGCTTTAGAGTGAAATATTTTGGAATTTGGTTCCAAGTTATAGTTACTGCAGTATTTACATTATTTGTAGACTCAAAACAAATTACGATACCTTTTTCTCCGATTTATAATTTGTTTTCTTGGTATGAAAAACAATTAAACTATTTTTATTGAAACCTCTAAATAAACTGAAGAATCAAGAGGACCAAAACTTCGAAAATTTTCTTGACCGTTGGCCCCAACCATGGTGTGGCCTCCTTAGACACTAAAATTCAGCCCCTGCACTTTCAAAGTTATTCCGCCAGCCCTGTTTACCAATCTGGAATCTTGCTCATAGTCAGAGTAAATACAAAAAAACACAATTGTTTGAGAAAAGTGAGAAAAAAGAAGATCAAATTTCACCAATTGTGGCAACAGGGAGGGGGGCGGGCGCCGTTCTGTATTTTTCTCCATTCTCTTCCTTTCAAATGGAGGGCTCATGAAACAGATTATTTTCTTGCACCTGACGTTAAACAGTGACACAAAGAACCTGGACATCCCCATCAACCAAACCTTTTTTAATGTCTCGAGCAATAAGAAGTATAATTTACTAGTTTTAAGGACTAACAGGTGAACAACTATAATAAACAATAAAACCATACTTGAAATTTCAAGTCCAGCTACAATTCCTTTTTTCTATCTCAAAACACCTAATTGTTTGTTTCGGGTTTTAAAGTCGCAGGGTAAAAATAATGTTAATGAAAATAAGTAGTAGCTGGACACTTCGGGTAATATTTACTTGGCTTGCGTTGTCATAAATGCAGGCTGAGTCGAAGGTCAACTGCACTGTGGACAGATGTATTAGTTTCCTTCACTCGTTAATAGCACTGACATACCAAAAAATCCTTTTTCTTGTACATGAACAATTTTAGAGGAGTGTTGTCAATTCGATAGTGCTGATTTCAAATCTCCTTTCTAATACAATCAAGTCTAGTATTTTTGTTATCTACACGTCTGATTTTCTTGAGTTTGACAAATTCTGACAGTTATTGCATTTTATTGTATGTTCAGGAAAACGTAGATTTTATAAATGTTGATAATTGTTAAGGTTTACATAGTGGACATTTATAAAACAGAAAATACACTGTTGAAAAACATTGGAATAGAGCGGCACCTCTGCAGCGGCAGGAAATATATACATAAGCTGAGATGTGATGGAATCCTAGTTGACTTCAAATTTGCACAAAGAAGGTCCCTAACACTGTTAATCAGCGGTGCAAGAGCGGCAAAACATTCATTTACATATCGAATAATGATAGGAGGGACGAAAATAAATAAAAGAAAATCGAAACCCAGCACATTTAACGCCACCTTTCCACTCATTATCAATGTCTTCACTCGTCGTTTACAATCAATAACACCACGATCAATCTTCTTGAAGCAAGGTGAATGTTTACTTGAATAGAAGTTGCATTCGGGACATAGATAAAACTACACTGTTTCATTATAACATAATTTCAATTTCAGATTCTTCTAACATTTTGTCAGTTAAATCATCAATTTCCGCTGATTTATAAACTACATTTTCGCTTTGCGTCTCATCATCTTTGGCCTTGGTTCGCATTCGATGATATCATCTGGTCCCTTTAGAAACACCTGGCTTCCTTGTTTGGTTGGCCTTCTCCGATGCAATGAATCTTATCAGCACCACTTGTACTTATCCCGCATGTGTTAAAGGATTTACTAATAATTTCAAAATCAAGTTTCTTCCTGGCCTTGATAACCCACTGAACTTGCAAAACATAGTTTCGGGGCTTCACCATCCCTTCTTTGGTGTATTCGAACTCTCCTTTTCGAAACTATCCGTCACACAACTCTCGGAAAGTTGTTTTGAAAGGCTTGTTGATGGAAACATCCAATGGCTAGAGGAGCTTTGAACACCCTCCTGGGGTACACCCTTGACTATATTTATTTTCCTTAAACACTCTCCGATTTTCGGAGACATGTGAAATTTGGAACAGTCCATAACTAGAAATCTCTTCTCAAACGCCAAACTCCCCCTTACTTCTGAGACCCAATCTCCTGTCAAGCGATCATTCATCCAACCATTTGGAGAGCATTTCACAATGGGACCTTTAACTAGAGCAAGTTCAAACCTGACCTTTTCCCTGTTATGGCAATGAACGGCTTAATTTTAGAGCCGTCTACTTTGACAGCTGACCAAACAGTTTTGCGCTGCTTTTCATGTCCGATTGATTTAACTGATACTGTCTTTACACCTCATCTTTATACAGTTGTCTCACTCGGTGTATCAGCCCAGATTGGTGTCTCGTCCGTGTTAGCAATGTTTATAAGAGATCAACCAAATGTGCTTCTCTGCTTTTCACAAAATTAGATGAAGTTTGCGATCTAAGGTAAACCATCTTTGGGCATGTATTGTCCAGTAGTTGTACGTCGTCTTACTGAAAGATCGCTTCCTTCTATGAAATTGAACAATCAACCTCGACCAGCTCGAAATTCATTCAAATTATGCTAAACAGAAAGCTCTTGTGCCGATGGAGTTATCAAATTACCAAGGATAATGATGATGTTTCTAACGTTCATTGATAATTTCTTTAACAAATTCTCTTCGAATTGCCCGAGAACCAGATTCCGTAATATTTAAGGAACTTCTTAAGAAACAGATGCAAGTAGTTCAGAATCTACTTCGAATTACTCGAAAATTGGGAGATTAGAAGATAATTTTCCTATTCGTTTCAATCAGTATGAAGTAAACGATTTGGTATGAGATCTAAATCTATCCAAACTGGGTGCAAAGCTATAAGCCTCGAGACTAAGCGAAAAAATGGCTAACTCAAGCTAATTTAAGAATTACGTACTGCAGATTCAGAGAAATAAATTTTTTTCCTATCTTTAGCAGTGATGGGGACTTTGTGTACTCCATTGACATTGGTGGACGTCTTTAGTTTTGGGCGTTACTGATTACAAAGCAAAGCATTGGTGACCGTACAGGGCATTCGGTAATTCTAAAAAAGGATTACGATGGTATAAAGAAGCAGCAGTCTTGTTTTTCATGCTTATGGGACAGTAATGACCGCGATCATCATTGAGCAAAACAAGACTGGTCCGTCAGGCCAAAACTGGAAGTTGGAGTACCAAATATCATACACCAAGCCCTGATAGACTGTTCCAGTATTGTCTTTCCATCACTCAACATAAAGTTGGACTTAATGAAACAATTTGTGAAAGCTCTGGACAAAGAACACGAATGCTTTCAGGAGATCAAACAGGCTTTCCCCAGTGTATCGTTCTAAAATGTGAAAGCCGGGGAATTTGACCGACTCCAGGTTTGGAAACTAATGGATGACAGTGACTATGAAGAAACTACGAGCGTTGGTGAAAAGGCCTCAAGACTATCTTATGTAGCTGTTGTTTGGCAGTTCTTGGGAAATCATAAAGCAGGCAACTACAGGCGCTTGGTAGCCGACTTACTGCAGAACTTCCATAAGTTTGGCAGCAAGATGACCATCAAACTACGTTCACTGCATAGTCACTTGCATGTGTTCCCAGGTAACCATGAAGATGAAAATGACGAGCAAGGCGAGCGGCATCCTCAAGACTTGAAAGAGATGGAGCAGAGGTAATAAGAAAGATGGGACCAACACATGATAACCGACGGTTGTTGGTCAATAAAATGGGACTGCCTAGGAACTCAGCATTCTGGGAAAAGCCGAAAAAGAAGTTTTCCTGCCACATGATTAATATGATGACATTCTTTTCTCTTTTTTTGCCTCTACGTCTAAAAAAACTCTATATCTCTAACCTCAGTAATTTTATATACATTTACAACACTCTTTTTAAACACAAATTTTCCTAATTGTCTCTGTTGAAAACGCATTTGTTCATTCGAAGTGTTTGTCTTTTATTGCGCTCTGAGCCAATGAGTTGTCCTATTTTTCATCGTCAGGACAGTGACAATGATTTTGTAAAGAAATCAAAAATTTGCCTATGATGTAATCTGGATATTTTCTTGAATTTGAATCTCAAAGTTATCAAGTTGACCTTATTCGGATTTGTCTTGTCGCTTTAAGTCAACGTACGTGAGGTCACTGTGGTAGCCAATCGGTGCCAAACAGTTCAACATTTTGAAATTAAATTTGCCATGAGAAGTGATGTTTGAAATTGACATCTTCGAAAGTAAACTTGTCCCAAGAAGAGCGTTGTTTAAAAGAGACCTCTCTAGAACTCCACATCCCAGTTTTCATGCTTTACAACAATTGAACTGTTTGGCTACCAAAGTGACCTTAATTTCGTTTGAAGACGAGGCACATAGCACGAGAAAGAGGTACAGGAAGTCAGATGGCAAGAGTAGTTGGACAGTCGCCAACAATATCACAGCAGCAATTCAGTTCAATGGTTGGGGCTAGCTAAAAGCAGGGGCTGCTTTTTTTCTCTCCAACCAAGGAATGTATTTGGCAGCCATATTGAAGCAAAACAAAGATCTTGCATGAATAGACACAATTTTGATTGGATAAATCAAATAGTAACATGGGGTTTGAAATTTTCATCCTCAAACAGGAACTGTCTCTCTGTGAAATGTATCAGCCTAACTGAAGAACAATGCCCAACATCTATTCGGAGTATTATTGTGTGCTGCATGAGCGGTATGTTAGCTAATCACAAGAAATTCCATTTTACTATGGCCTCTTTGTACTTACTAAGCACATTCTTCGTTGAAGTATTTCCCTAAAATCCGAGGCTTTTTTTAAAAAAATGTTATTCCATAAATTCTTGGTTAGGCTCGGCCCCATTAGTTCCAACAGATGAGCGGCCACTTTGTCAAGCACTTAGCACATCTAATTTTAAATCTTTGTCCGATTTATGGCAATTTGCGAGCGCAAATCCACAAGAGTTGAATCCCAAAAAGCACACACAGATATAGTTTTTGCAAACTTATATCCTGAATAAATAGTAGCCTTTTGCAAGAACTGCTCACATTACTTCATCAACTCAAAAAGACAACTGATTCCTTTGATTATTACGACATTTTATTGTAAACATAAAATTAATTCTGTCTTAAACAACTTTCTGCCGTCTGAAACACAAATTGCTTCCAACTGAAGCACTACTTTCTGCCGATTTACAGTAAAAAATACCACAGCTCATACAGTCCTGATTATCTTCTGCAGGATAGATTTAGGAAGTAAAAACGGTGATTTATCTTCTTACATGGCCATGGCAACGAAGGGCGCGTAGTATGCATGAGAGAAAGCTAAATGTACGAAATGAAAGAAAACATGGATAAGAGGCTAAGTAAAAAAATAACGGGCGCAGATGGCAGTATAACATAATGTTACAACGATACAAAAATAAAATATCCAGTCATCCAAAAAAAATGCCGCAATCCATTGAGAATAAATGAACCATTTTACACTAGTTTCCATGCTTCTGTTCGAATTCCCCACACAGGTCACCAAAGCATGCAAACTCTATTTTTCAGAAAAAGGTTACAATTCATGGAAATTTAGTGTTTTTCTATACTTTAGGCATTCCAGGACAGCTGTTTTGTGTTGTCTAAATTTGCTTAAAATGTATCAGATATATTTTTCAGTCTATTTTGTCTCTTTTCTAAGAAGATTTGTCCCAGATGCCTGGATTGTCTGACTGAAGGACTCCCTAAGAAATGTGCCACTTACTTGCTAACGCTATAACAACTAGCACAACCTTACAATCACCGTATCCTAATGCTGATATTATTTGGTTCCATTCCCACAAAAAGACATGTTTTTAGTATGCTTCAACAACGAAATAAAGCCATAAAAGAGCTCCTTTCTTGCTTGGAATTTAGCTCAAAATACACAATAATTTGCCTGTTTTCAAAACTTTCCAGAGGCTCAATCCCTACCCTGCTGGGGAAGTATATCAATTTATTACATATTAGTAATATATACAGCTGTTTTTTATTCACCTCATTCCTCGAACCCTTCTGCCGTTTCCTTCTGGCTACGGGACTGAATAGGGTTACCACAGGTGTTACAAAAAATGATGAAAACCCTTTTGAGTGACTTTGAAACCAAAAGACAACATCCTGCATGAACATTAGTAGAAACGAAAGTTGTGACAAGAAGTCTTCATTCTAGAACAGTCATCCCCAAACTTTTTCTTAAACAAGAATATGCTTACGTCCCACTAAGCCTTCTTTTTCACTGCCTGTGCTATATACGGTTATTCAAATGTGTTGCAACTACCGTATTTCTTTAAATGAGCACCAAGAAAGTATATTAAAATTTTACTTCGAAAGCAGTGCAATAATTTAAGAAAGGAATTTATTTTTCAAAATTTGAAAAAGGGAAAAATACAAAAATTAAAAAAATACAAGAATATCTGCAGAAATACACCGCATCAAATCGAGTTCCTCTGTTACGTTTTCAGTATCGGAATTATGGGAGGAATTAATTGTAAGCGAATGTGCCATCTTATTCGAGAGGTGCGCGTATTTGAAAATCTTATAATGACAGGAGCCGCTTGTTTCCCGAGGGATCTTATTGAAGCAAATAGAGCACTTTAGCTAAGAAAGTTGGAAATGTCAACTATCTAGCTTTTTTGCTCATGGCCAACTTAATTTAAAGATTTTTTGGTTTGGATTAATTGTCATCCGTTTGGAGTTAGAATGGGTATTAAAATGCATTGGAAATTGCCAAACACATTAATTTGTTTCTGGCTCATTCAGTTTGGTGTTTTCTCGGGATTTGGGGAATTCCTTTTACTTACAGATTGTATGAAAATCTGACACTTCCATCTACTTTTCATTAGCATTCTTCTCGTGTTGTTTTTTATGCTTCGATTGATTAAGTTTTTACGGGTGGATAAAGTAAAAGATCAAAAATTTTTAAAAATGTACTGATGTTATTTATTTTCTGGTTTGGGGTAAGACAGCATATTTCAATTTTCATTATACTGCAAACATTCAAGTCATATATAAATTCTCCAATTATAATTAACTTGATAATTAATTTACATTATAATTAACAATTATAATGTAAATGATACAAATTGGAATTATCTTGTGCCTGGAGATCAACCTGATGTTAAATCTATATTTAACATGAATGGTTTGAAACAGATTGTTAAAAAACCTTCTCGAACAACTCCTATCAGTAAAACATTAATTGATGGTTTTATAGTGAACAATGAAAGTAAAATTGCAAAATTGATTATTGAACCTAACTGCTTTAGTGACCACGATCTCATAGGAATTGTATATAAAATGCATGTCCAGAAGTATCCTCCACGTCATATTTTTGTTCTCAACTACCGAAATTATAACAAAAATCAATTTAAATCAGCTGTCCGCAACGCACTTTGGGAAAATTGCTTTCAAAAACATAACTTTAACGATGCTTGGAACTCCTTTAAGCTAATTTTAACATCTGTCATTGATCAACATGTACCAGCAATTGAAAAACGTATTAGAGGCAAAAATAACTGGTTTAATAAAGAAATCAAGTCTAAATTGAACTCAAGAGACTATTTCTTACGACAAGCTAAGAAAACAAATAACCTATAATAGCTTTCTGGAATTCGTATAAACGACTACGAAACAAAGTCACTTATCTCATCCGCCAAGCGAAAGCAACTTTTACGAGATCGCTCTTAAGAGAAAATAACAATAACCCACGACAGTTTTGGAAGCTAATCAATAAAACTTTTCCAGCGAAAAACACTTAGCAACCAAGTAAAGTGTACCAAGTTGGAACGGATGATGTCAGTGAAAAATCACAAATAGCAAATGAATTCTGTAACTTTTTTTCGAGTATCGGTAAAAAGCTGGCGGGGACTATTGTCACTCTTAGTGATACTTCGTGGAAAGTATTCAACGGTTTCAAGTACCTCCGAAATATTAATCCGGAAAACAAAAATTTGAGTTTAAGTTAGTCGAAATATCTGACGTTTTGAAAATTCTCAAGAACTTACGAAGCTCTAAAGCGGCTGGTCCAGATAATTTACCAGCAACATTGATTAAAGATGCAGCAGAGGAATTAGCAGCACCTGTTTCCTTTCTTATCAACATCTCCGGATGGGTGTCTTTCCAAATGTAGAAAAGTCAGCAAAAGTAACCCCCGTGTTTAAGTCAGGGAAAAAGAACCAGTTTACAAATTACCGACCCATATCTGTGTTAAATGTTTTATCGAAAGTAATTGAAAAAGTTGCACACGAACAACTATCGAATTATCTCGAAATTAACCATCTACTGACACCTGCTCAATTCGGTTTTCGTCGCAACCGTTCTACGAAAAATGCTGCGACACAACTTACAAATAGCATCCGTCAAAATATGGACCGTAAACGAGACACTATATGGACTTCTCCAAAGCATTCGATACCGTAAATCATTCGTGCATCCTACATAAATTACCATTCTATGGAATCTCCGGGCTAGAACTAAGTTGGTTTGCCGATTATTTATTTCACAGAGATCAATTTGTTATTTTTGATGGAGTATATTTGAGTTCTTCAAAAATTACCCACGGTGTCCCTCAGGGATCAATTTTGGGTCCATTGCTGTTTGTCATACTTATCAATGGCATTCAATTCCAGCTAAGTAAATGTTTTCCATCCTAATGTATGCCGATGATACAGTCATCCTTTATTCATCGGTTTCGATTAAAGACATTGAAAATACTATTAATATGGAAGCTGAATTACTCCAGTTATGGATCAAAGAGAATTGTCTAGTATTAAACCTAAAGAAAAATAAAATGGAATTCGTTCTCTATGGGTGCAGAGCTGCCATGCAACATCACAATAGATGATACAACCATTAACCAACCATCCTCATATGAATACCTGGGTGTAACTTTAGATAAGTCTCTAAATCTATCACATCACTTTTCAAAAGCTGCAAAGAAAATTGGTGCAAGAATTAGACTGCTTCAGAAAATCCGACATCAGTTATCCCCATCTGTAGCAGAAAGGATCTATAACTCAACAATTAAGCCAATTTTTTTCTACTGTTCTGATGTCCATCTCGGCCAAAGTAAAATATGGTCTGATCGCTTCGAGAGTCTCAACAACAAAGCTAAATGTATTGTTGGTCAAAATGCTTCAGATTGGCCATCAATTATGCTTCAAAGGAAACAGAAACTTGGTGTGGACGTGTTCAAATCCATCAATAACCTCAAAACCATCAACAACGTCAAGTTTGAGAAAATTGCCCATAAAATTGGTACGCGAGGAAATATGAACACACTTAGACTCCCAAAATGTAACACCGAAGCTATGAAAAAGTCAACTGCTTATCAAGGTGCTGTCGTGTTCAACCAACGTCCAGCTAACGCACGGTGTCAAGTCTACTCTCAATTTTAAAAAAGTTGTTAATAATTTTAATTTCTAACTGTTTTTCTATTTTAAAAATTTTCATTTCATGATGATTGATTAAATTTCTTTATTGTTTACATTCTACGTTTTGAGACTTTGAGGCCTTACATTTCAGTTGCTTTGAATTAATTGTGTGCCAAGTGCCTTATGCCTTTTTCATGCCAAGTATCTAATGCCTTTTGCCTTAATTTGGAATTTAGGTTCTGTTTGTCTTATCTATTCTTATCTATTCTTATCTATTCTTATTTTGTAATTTTGTAATTCTTTCATTTGTTATTCAGGTCCTATGTTGATAACAGAAATTGTATTTTTCTGAAATAGTCAACCTGACTAAATAAATAATAATAATAATAATAATAATAATAATAATAATACCAAACAAGTTCTTTTCTTTCACCTGCAGTTTAATGTCCTGGGTATTGACATTAAACTGCACCCGGTTGTGGAGTTTCGACGTGGGAGAATGAGGTTACCCTTTGCCACAATTACCTCCAGGTCACCCTTGAGCAAGGTGTAGTACCTGTTAGCTCTCCCTGAGGCCATGAAATACCGGGTTGGCGTCCGGCGGGGGCTAGTCTGTCTCATGGGTAGGGGGGACTCGTCAGCCTTCGTTGGCAGCCCTCCTAGAGATGGTGTCTCAATAAAAACACCGGTGGTTGTGTAACCTAAAGTCCACAATCCTCTTATGAGTGAAATGTCTTATTCAAATTATAAAGACAACGGCGTGAATGTGACTGGAGCATCAAGTGAAGGTCTCTCGCCCGGCAGGTGCCCCACTGTATGGCAGGGTGGGCCCGGTCGTTATCCAGCGTCTGCCAAAATGAAGTGGAACAAGGAATTGAATGTTGCTGTAATGGAGTGCTATTTCCTGAGTAAACCAACAGATGAAAATGGAAGACCTATACGAGGTTACAGAAGAAGGATGCATAACATCTGGAAGGAGAGAGAATTACCAACATTAACAGAACAAAGGTTATGTGATCAGGCTAGGGCAATACGAAAAAATGAATGGTTCACCACAGTAGAGATGGAAGAAATCCGTAGAAGTTTGGAAGTGGATAGTGATAATGAAGAAGGGAATGATGGAAACAGGCAGTTGCCAGAAATAGAAGTGCAAGAACATGGACAAACGGAAGAGATATCAGTGCAAATCAACAGAACCGACGAACAAGACGAACAGGAAAGTTGTATGATTGAGGAGATAGTTGACATTACGAGAAGTGGCCAAATGTGTGATACAAGAGGACTCAAGAAAGTAAACAGAAAGGTTCTGTCAGAGTGGATAGGTAAAGTAAATAAGATCATCGGGAAAATAAGGACAGAAAACTTAACGGATACAAATAAGTTAATCGGTGCTGTTGCTATCTACATCTCGAAAAAAGTTGGGTTGAAGACTGGTAATTCAAGAAGGAAAACAAAGGAAGAACCTTGGTGGAAAAAGAGGATAAAAGGAACAATCCAAGAACTAAGAAAGCATGTGAATATTTTGCAAAGAAATAAAAGAGGAGAACTCACCAGAAAGGAAAGGTATAAAGAACTGGATAGGAAATATCAAATTAAGAAAAAAGGAGAAAATGTCGTTATTGAAGAGCTGAAGCAAAAACTGCAGGCGAAAGTAGCAAAACTGAAGAGGTATGAACAGAGAGTTAATCAATTTAGAATTAATAGGCTGTTTCAGCAAGACCAGAAAAAAGTATATCAGGAATTTAATGGAATGTCAAAAAGTGAAGGCATAGCACCAGATGCAGAGGAAAGCGAACAATTTTGGTCTAGTATCTGGGGAAACGAGGTACAACACAATAAGGATGCAGGATGGTTGAAGGAATTAAAAGATGAATGTGGGGAAACAAGACAGGATGACATAATGATTGACTGTGTAATGGTATCAGCACAGGCAAAGAAAATACCAAACTGGAAAGCACCTGGACCTGATGGGGTCCAAGGATACTGGATAAAAAAGTTGACATCACTGCATGACAGGATCGCCAAACAAATGAATGAGATGATAAATAGCAGGGTTCCTGTACCTGCCTGGATGACAATGGGCAGAACAGTGTTGTGCCAGAAAGACCCGCAGAAAGGAAATGTGGTTGATAACTATAGACCAATATCTTGCCTACCACTCATGTGGAAACTGATGACAGGAGTCATTGCTGATAGTGTATACAAGATGCTAGAAGAAAGTGATGTTCTACCAACAGAACAAAAAGGATGCAGAAAAAAGAGCAGAGGAACGAAGGACCAACTTTTGATTGACAAGATGATCCTCACTGATTGCAAAAAACGACAAAAGAACCTCGCCATGGCATGGGTGGATTATAAAAAAGCCTATGACATGGTACCCCACTCGTGGATAGTCGAATGTTTGAAAATGGCACAAGTACCACAAAATGTAACAAGTTTTCTTCAGCGATCAATGAGGAATTGGAAAACGGAATTGATGTCATGTGGAGAGTCTCTCGGAACAGTCAACATTAAGAGAGGAATCTTTCAAGGAGACAGTCTTTCTCCACTTATTTTTGTAATTTGTATGATACCTTTGTCAAAAGTATTGCGCAAGGCTAAAGCAGGGTACAGGCTTGGAGACGTGAAAATCAACCATCTTTTATTCATGGATGATTTAAAGATGTTTACTAAGAACAAGAATGAAATTGATAGTCTTGTGTCGACAGTGCAAGTGATAAGTCAGGATATTGGAATGCAGTTTGGGGTAAAGAAGTGTGGCGTTATTATCATGAAACGAGGGAAATTGGTCAAAAGTGAAGATATAACACTAACAAATGGAGAAAGTATTCGGGAGGTTAGTGATGAAGGATACAAATACCTTGGTATTTTAGAGCTTGACAAGATAAAGGAGAAGGAGATGAAAGAATTATTCCGAAAGGAATATTTGCGACGATTCAATCTGATTATGAAATCAAAATTGAACGGTAGGAACAAAATATTTGCAGCAAACACCTGGGCAGTGTCACTTATGAGATACGGAGCAGGCATACTTAGATGGACTAAGAATGAGCTTCAAGAGATCGACAGAAAAACAAGAAAAGTTATGACAATAAACAAGGAACTTCATCCAAGGAGTGACGTTGCAAGGATATACGTTTCAAGAAAGAGGGGTGGAAGAGGTTTGATGAGTTGTGAGAACTGTGTAAAGGGAGAAGAAAATAACCTGAGTTGGTACATAAAGAACAGCAAAGAGATTCTCTTGAGAAAAGTAGGGGAAGTCAGTATAGTTAATACCGAGAAAGCAATGGAACCAAATGATTACAAAAAGTTTAAGAGCCAGGAAATGGAAGAGGAATGGAAACAGAAGGTGATGCATGGACAGTTTTTGAGGGACAAGGAAGGAGTGAATTGGGATAAATCATGGCAATGGCTCGCAAAGGGAGATTTGAAGGGATGTACCGAAGCACTGATATCCAGTGCTCAAGAACAAGCTTTAAGAACGAATTACACAAAGTTCCATATTGATAAGAATGCTGATTCCCCACTGTGCAGAATGTGCAGAGAAAAAGGAGAAACTATTAGTCATCTGGTTAGTGAATGCGGAAAATTAGCTCAAAGAGAGTACAAGAAAAGACATGACAATGTGGCACGATATATTCATTGGCAACTTTGCAACAAAGGAGGCTTGGAAAGAGCTGAGAAATGGTATGAACAGCAACCCGAAGCAGTAATTGAAAATGAGAATTTCAAGCTCCTATGGGATTTCACCATTCAGTGTGATAGGTTTATTGAAGCAAGGCGGCCAGATATTGTGTTGGTAGATAAGAGGAACAAAGAAGTAAAAATAATAGATATTGCTGTGCCAGGAGATTCAAGAGTAGCAGAAAAAGAACTTGAAAAGATTGAAAAGTACCAAATGTTGAGAGAAGAAATAGGTCATGTATGGCAAATGAATAAAGTTACGGTGATACCTGTAGTAATTGGAGCATTGGGAGTCATTTCAAACAAGTTTGAAAGATACATGGAGAAAATGGGTGTGAAGATTGAGATGGCAATTATTCAGAAAACGGCACTGCTTGAAACAGGGAGGATACTGCGAAAAGTCTTGTCTCTTTAGAGAAACAGGAGAAGGAACTTTGAGACCCCTGGTGACTTGTTGTTACCCGCTTTCAAAGATAAAAGAACAAAAGAACTTTCCAGACAAACATGTCTGAGATTTACATTATTGACAATAATAATAATAATACCAAACAAGTTCTTTTCTTTCACCTTCAAAACATTACACCTCTTCCCTCCTTAAAGTTAATTGGAGGATCTGGCTCCACTAATGGCCTTCTGACTAATTTATAGGCTTGTGGATAAGCCTACCGAAGGATGTCCTTTCGATATTTCCAAGGCATACATGAAGGTGTAGCACTCTGGTTTGCTTGATAAGCTTTTCGGGTTTTGTATTTATAGAAGTATCTTTGGTATCATTCAACCCATCCTCGCAGATAGTAAAATGAATGTCACAATCAATGGAATTTCATCTTATTAGTATTCCAATAACTCTGTCGTCCCCCAAGCTTTTATTCTTGATTCAAATGTCTTCCTTCTTTCCATCAGTTATCTTCCTAGTAACTTCAATTTGTCAACATTTATGCTGATGACCCAACTTTCTTTTAAAGCCACCAAGTATCGAAGCTTGAAGAAGTTGAAACTTCAAGATAAGGTAACACAGTAGCAAGCAGCTTCCAGATTCTACAAGTGAAAGGTGTAGAATTAACTTCGTGTTTCCAAATATATTTCTTTGAGTCTTGCAAAAAATTTCGCATCAAGTCCTTAGTCTAACAGTATACTAAAAACATATCAGAACTGGCTTATGCACGGGCCTCTTCCCTAGTGAATTTTGTTGTTTTCTATTGTTAAACTCGATCCATAATGAAAGAATAGGCAATATCAGAAGGGAGTCACTTGACTCCGGGGTCGGACGTGGTACATGGAGTAAAGAGGAGGAGTAACAGCGGCGTAAAGTTGTACCTCCATGAATGAAAAAAGGTATGTTGCAAAAGGTTTTGATTATTCTTTAAAGTTTAAATTCACAAGCTCTATTGAGGGTTTGCCTCTTGTTTAAATCAATTTTGTTTAAGACTCAGAACAAGTAACTTTCGAACAAATTACAAAAATAATTTTTCGTTTCCATCGAATTTCCATAAAACATATTTTCGATAAGACTGAGTGCTCTTATATATCTTACTTGACGTTCAAAGTTAGTAGAGTGCTTTTGGCTTTCACTGTGTTCTTTACATAACAACTAAAATGTATATTGTAAATTCATGCTGATTTTTGTTTACTCCACCACATATTTAAGACCGATTCAAAATCAACTGTTTTAAAATTAGGAACTCTTTAGTATTTCAATCCTGCTTAGTGCAGTTTACAAGCTTTTGTTTGGAATTTATTGTAAATTAAGGATTTCAGTTAGTGATTTAAGGTGGGGTTACAAGTACTTTTTCTGCGACGTGAGCTGATGTTACCCATGTGTTTAGGTAAATATGAAGCCAGGTGTCAGCAAATGTTAGGCTAAGACACAGTCAGTAAATTTCTAGCTTTGGTAGCATCTCTCAAACCAAAAAAAGCCATCAAGGAAAATGGAACTAGTTTGAAAAGGAAAACATGCTCCTGTCACCTGCCGCTATTTCAGATAATTGTTTTTGGACTAGATTTTCATCGTAGGTATGGTGACATTACTAAATTCAGAATTATGTTTCTCACATATCATTTTCCTATTAGTTTATATTTAAGCCTTTGCCCCCCATCCTGTTTTATTTCACTTTTCTCTCTCCTTTTGATCAGGCAAGTCGAGGGTGGAGATTTCATCACTCGAGGCCAACCTGTAAATATTTATTAGTTACTGCCCTTACAACCGTTTGATAACCGTTTATTATACATAGTTACAGCAAGGTACCGTTCATACTTGAAGTTCTAGTTGTTTTCACATTTGCAAACTAACATTAGCAAGTCTGTTTGGACTCACGAATTTACTGCCTACCATCCTGGTCACCTTACATAATGCTAGCACTAGCCGCCACTGACTTAATTCTAATGATCATTTAAATTCTGTAAATACCTACAAGATTTGCTACGATTTTACAAATTTTGAAAGATGTTGGGACATCTACAAAAACCGGATGCTGCACCCACTTGGATAGTTTCGAAACAAAAGACTCTCTTCAAATATCTTCAAAATATCTTCAGAATATCTTCAAATGTCAAATTAGTTACGACAGAACCCGTTTGCAAAAAGCTAGTGGTCATTTCTAATTGATCAGCATTACAAAAGTCATAGTAATGTTTAAAAAATAGCATACGGTTCCTTTATTTGGTTCATATTAACTATTTCGGTGAAATCCATCGCAATAAAGTCAAATTTCACATAACAGCCGTTTTAGTTACGATTTTTAAACGATGAAATTTTTTTTTATTTCACATATTGCGCCAATGCCCTGTATATAACACATAAGAAATCTCAGAGTAAACAAAACGAGGATGACTTAGTCTCCCATTTGATTTTATGTTAAATTGATATCTTAAATTTATGTTAATCATATTAATTTTGACGCAGCAGTATCAAAGCAATATAACACATAAGTTCTGAGACTTCTATTTCAAATAGGCATTTCTTCCGTTCAGATTATGTTGCATAGCTCCACTAAGCAACAGCATTATTATAGGCGATTTTAATTGTAGACAAGGAACACCTCACCTGAGGTAACCTACATTAAGTGTCCTGTGTACACAGCAAAATACCTATAGGGCTTAAGCACTTGTTTCATATCAGCCAGCCAAAATTTAGTTTTAAACTTTTTCAGTTGCTCTATCTTCCTACATTGTCAAAGCTCCTTTTATGATTCAAACGTCTTGATGGACATACGTACTAAACTCTTTCTTTCATTCTTTTGATGTTCTCACTAAAGATTATTTTCAATTTAAGATTTATCTCCAACATACATGATCCAGGTTTTTTGGGGGGTTTTTTGTGTTAGTACCTAAAAAATATCGTGTCATTTAGCTTATTCCAACTCTTTCTACCCAACGACGGATTTTGCACATTTTGTTAATTTTTTAACGTCGATTATGTCTGAATCGTCTTCAAAAACTTGACCTAAACTTATTTAGAGTCAGGCCTGGCATCTCCATGTCGCCATCAACTCAGTTACATGGTCCAGATGAACGTGACATTTCCTTGTCCAGCAAGTCACTGCTATTTCTTTGAAGATATGTTTTACCACTGTGTGAC
>RDPX01000267.1:1050799-1075536 GCA_003991215.1 Morbakka virulenta
TCATTTCTAATTGATCAGCATTACAAAAGTCATAGTAATGTTTAAAAAATAGCATACGGTTCCTTTATTTGGTTCATATTAACTATTTCGGTGAAATCCATCGCAATAAAGTCAAATTTCACATAACAGCCGTTTTAGTTACGATTTTTAAACGATGAAATTTTTTTTTATTTCACATATTGCGCCAATGCCCTGTATATAACACATAAGAAATCTCAGAGTAAACAAAACGAGGATGACTTAGTCTCCCATTTGATTTTATGTTAAATTGATATCTTAAATTTATGTTAATCATATTAATTTTGACGCAGCAGTATCAAAGCAATATAACACATAAGTTCTGAGACTTCTATTTCAAATAGGCATTTCTTCCGTTCAGATTATGTTGCATAGCTCCACTAAGCAACAGCATTATTATAGGCGATTTTAATTGTAGACAAGGAACACCTCACCTGAGGTAACCTACATTAAGTGTCCTGTGTACACAGCAAAATACCTATAGGGCTTAAGCACTTGTTTCATATCAGCCAGCCAAAATTTAGTTTTAAACTTTTTCAGTTGCTCTATCTTCCTACATTGTCAAAGCTCCTTTTATGATTCAAACGTCTTGATGGACATACGTACTAAACTCTTTCTTTCATTCTTTTGATGTTCTCACTAAAGATTATTTTCAATTTAAGATTTATCTCCAACATACATGATCCAGGTTTTTTGGGGGGTTTTTTGTGTTAGTACCTAAAAAATATCGTGTCATTTAGCTTATTCCAACTCTTTCTACCCAACGACGGATTTTGCACATTTTTTTAATTTTTTAACGTCGATTATGTCTGAATCGTCTTCAAAAACTTGACCTAAACTTATTTAGAGTCAGGCCTGGCATCTCCATGTCGCCATCAACTCAGTTACATGGTCCAGATGAACGTGACATTTCCTTGTCCAGCAAGTCACTGCTATTTCTTTGAAGATATGTTTTACCACTGTGTGACTTCTTTGACAAAGCATGATTTTCTTCACGTAACAAGTGATACTCCCTACGGTAAATCATTGGCCCTGCACTATTTGTCTTGATTGTGTTTTGAGAAAGGCTGCAGACCCCAGGAAGGAACTCAGGTTTATCAAATCAAGAAACAAAAGACTCGCTGCAAAGTAAACAACTAAAACCGTCTGCTGATGATCCGATTCTCAAATTAGAACGTGTGACAGACACCACAATATTACTAAATTAAGTAGAAGATGTTGCTAGCAAAATTGGACTTTATTTCAATGCCAAGAAGGCATAACTTTTTTGGTCAAACCATAAAAGCAGTGTTTCCATCAGGTGTGTCAACAAGTGGTGCAGTAATTTAACGTGGGAGCAGCATTGCATTACAAAACAACACGTGAAGAATAAATAGACAAGCATTCCCTGCTCGAAATACGTAAGACAAAATATGGAAATTATCTATACCAGTTAACCTAAAAGTTTCTCAAAGTCCAACCCTATGTCCTCGACGTGGAAAGTTGAAACCACTAGTGCTTGTCAACAGGGCAATGGTGTGCCTGAGGGGAGAGTAGGCGTATTCACTCGTTAGTGGATTAAATCGAAGACAGAAACGCGCAAACAATACAAAATGCAACAACTGGTAACCGAAATCGAGAAGCCTCCTCTAAATGAATTATAAAATTAGCTAGTCGAAGCCTCCAGGATACCAGTAGGCATAATCTCCTATCGAGAAGATCAGGCTGGGCAACTGGAACGTGAGAACTATGTATGAACGGATAAGGAGCAGATATATGGTTTTAAAAAATGAAAGTTTACAATTTGGAAATGTTCTGTCTGTGTGAGACCAAGTCGACCAAGTCCACTGTGACCAGACTATGCAAAAGGGAAAGCCTAATCTGTTGAGGTCATGAGACAGAGAATGTCCCACATACAGAATGAGTGGGAATTACGCTGTCAAAGAAAGCAACATTAAGCCCTCACAGGACCGGAGGCAATTAGCTGAACGATAATGCTTGGTAATTTTAGGACATCCAACAAATGAAATATTCTCATCACCATCCTGTGGTACGCCCCAACAAAAGAGAAAAACAGGAATTCAAGGAGGAGTTTTATGAACGGCTTTATGCAGTGATCAGTGGTAGACATGTGACGGAGATGATAATGTTAATAGCAAATGTCACAACAAAGGGGCAATCAGGGATACACGGCAACAATGAGAACAACGTAACTGGTAGTAGAATTTTGTACAGAAAACAACCTGCTTATTGGCAAGTCTGCCTTTTCACACAAGGACTTTCCAGGATAACGTGGATGTCTTCTAATAGGAATAGGGAAAACCAGATTGACCAAATCTGTATTGGGGCCAGGCTTATCAGACTTCTCGATGATGTACAAAGCATCAGACGGAGCATTAGATCACTAACTGGCAAACGTCAGTTAAAGATAAAAGGATATGAAGTTCTTGATCACTATCATATTAATGATCGGTATTAAAGAACTGCAAACAATAAACTGTATCCTCAATTATTGAATTAGTTTTAAACGACACAAAATACCAATGATTCTCTGTAATCTTGCTGGTTCCAATATAATTTAATTCTTCGGACACATCAACGACGTCATAGAAAAGTAACGTCCATCGCAAATGATATGGTGAAATATATATCATTCAGAATAGGCTGTGTGTGTTTCTTGTATTTGGCTCAGTTATTACTCGTATCTCTGAATACCAATTTCAACACAACTGAAAACTATCTCCTCCCACTCACTTCGTGTGGTTTCTATATTCTCTCCTTTCACTTCATGTACATGCGTTTTCTGTAAGACTCCTAAGATTGGCTTCCCTTCTTTAAATGTATACAAATTCAATATTTTGTGTCAGGGCCCACGCAACGATTTGAAAAGTGGGGGGGCCACACGAGTTACTATCTAAGGAGGCCCCACNATCCTGCTTAGTGCAGTTTACAAGCTTTTGTTTGGAATTTATTGTAAATTAAGGATTTCAGTTAGTGATTTAAGGTGGGGTTACAAGTACTTTTTCTGCGACGTGAGCTGATGTTACCCATGTGTTTAGGTAAATATGAAGCCAGGTGTCAGCAAATGTTAGGCTAAGACACAGTCAGTAAATTTCTAGCTTTGGTAGCATCTCTCAAACCAAAAAAAGCCATCAAGGAAAATGGAACTAGTTTGAAAAGGAAAACATGGTTGGGACATTTACAAAAACCGGATGCTGCACCCACTTGGATAGTTTCGAAACAAAAGACTCTCTTCAAATATCTTCAAAATATCTTCAGAATATCTTCAAATGTCAAATTAGTTACGACAGAATCCGTTTGCAAAAAGCTAGTGGTCATTTCTAATTGATCAGCATTACAAAAGTCATAGTAATGTTTAAAAAATAGCATACGGTTCCTTTATTTGGTTCATATTAACTATTTCGGTGAAATCCATCGCAATAAAGTCAAATTTCACATAACAGCCGTTTTAGTTACGATTTTTAAACGATGAAATTTTTTTTTATTTCACATATTGCGCCAATGCCCTGTATATAACACATAAGAAATCTCAGAGTAAACAAAACGAGGATGACTTAGTCTCCCATTTGATTTTATGTTAAATTGATATCTTAAATTTATGTTAATCATATTAATTTTGACGCAGCAGTATCAAAGCAATATAACACATAAGTTCTGAGACTTCTATTTCAAATAGGCATTTCTTCCGTTCAGATTATGTTGCATAGCTCCACTAAGCAACAGCATTATTATAGGCGATTTTAATTGTAGACAAGGAACACCTCACCTGAGGTAACCTACATTAAGTGTCCTGTGTACACAGCAAAATACCTATAGGGCTTAAGCACTTGTTTCATATCAGCCAGCCAAAATTTAGTTTTAAACTTTTTCAGTTGCTCTATCTTCCTACATTGTCAAAGCTCCTTTTATGATTCAAACGTCTTGATGGACATACGTACTAAACTCTTTCTTTCATTCTTTTGATGTTCTCACTAAAGATTATTTTCAATTTAAGATTTATCTCCAACATACATGATCCAGGTTTTTTGGGGGGTTTTTTGTGTTAGTACCTAAAAAATATCGTGTCATTTAGCTTATTCCAACTCTTTCTACCCAACGACGGATTTTGCACATTTTGTTAATTTTTTAACGTCGATTATGTCTGAATCGTCTTCAAAAACTTGACCTAAACTTATTTAGAGTCAGGCCTGGCATCTCCATGTCGCCATCAACTCAGTTACATGGTCCAGATGAACGTGACATTTCCTTGTCCAGCAAGTCACTGCTATTTCTTTGAAGATATGTTTTACCACTGTGTGACTTCTTTGACAAAGCATGATTTTCTTCACGTAACAAGTGATACTCCCTACGGTAAATCATTGGCCCTGCACTATTTGTCTTGATTGTGTTTTGAGAAAGGCTGCAGACCCCAGGAAGGAACTCAGGTTTATCAAATCAAGAAACAAAAGACTCGCTGCAAAGTAAACAACTAAAACCGTCTGCTGATGATCCGATTCTCAAATTAGAACGTGTGACAGACACCACAATATTACTAAATTAAGTAGAAGATGTTGCTAGCAAAATTGGACTTTATTTCAATGCCAAGAAGGCATAACTTTTTTGGTCAAACCATAAAAGCAGTGTTTCCATCAGGTGTGTCAACAAGTGGTGCAGTAATTTAACGTGGGAGCAGCATTGCATTACAAAACAACACGTGAAGAATAAATAGACAAGCATTCCCTGCTCGAAATACGTAAGACAAAATATGGAAATTATCTATACCAGTTAACCTAAAAGTTTCTCAAAGTCCAACCCTATGTCCTCGACGTGGAAAGTTGAAACCACTAGTGCTTGTCAACAGGGCAATGGTGTGCCTGAGGGGAGAGTAGGCGTATTCACTCGTTAGTGGATTAAATCGAAGACAGAAACGCGCAAACAATACAAAATGCAACAACTGGTAACCGAAATCGAGAAGCCTCCTCTAAATGAATTATAAAATTAGCTAGTCGAAGCCTCCAGGATACCAGTAGGCATAATCTCCTATCGAGAAGATCAGGCTGGGCAACTGGAACGTGAGAACTATGTATGAACGGATAAGGAGCAGATATATGGTTTTAAAAAATGAAAGTTTACAATTTGGAAATGTTCTGTCTGTGTGAGACCAAGTCGACCAAGTCCACTGTGACCAGACTATGCAAAAGGGAAAGCCTAATCTGTTGAGGTCATGAGACAGAGAATGTCCCACATACAGAATGAGTGGGAATTACGCTGTCAAAGAAAGCAACATTAAGCCCTCACAGGACCGGAGGCAATTAGCTGAACGATAATGCTTGGTAATTTTAGGACATCCAACAAATGAAATATTCTCATCACCATCCTGTGGTACGCCCCAACAAAAGAGAAAAACAGGAATTCAAGGAGGAGTTTTATGAACGGCTTTATGCAGTGATCAGTGGTAGACATGTGACGGAAATGATAATGTTAATAGCAAATGTCACAACAAAGGGGCAATCAGGGATACACGGCAACAATGAGAACAACGTAGCTGGTAGTAGAATTTTGTACAGAAAACAACCTGCTTATTGGCAAGTCTGCCTTTTCACACAAGGACTTTCCAGGATAACGTGGATGTCTTCTAATAGGAATAGGGAAAACCAGATTGACAAAATCTGTATTGGGGCCAGGCTTATCAGACTTCTCGATGATGTACAAAGCATCAGACGGAGCATTAGATCACTAACTGGCAAACGTCAGTTAAAGATAAAAGGATATGAAGTTCTTGATCACTATCATATTAATGATCGGTATTAAAGAACTGCAAACAATAAACTGTATCCTCAATTATTGAATTAGTTTTAAACGACACAAAATACCAATGATTCTCTGTAATCTTGCTGGTTCCAATATAATTTAATTCTTCGGACACATCAACGACGTCATAGAAAAGTAACGTCCATCGCAAATGATATGGTGAAATATATATCATTCAGAATAGGCTGTCTGTGTTTCTTGTATTTGGCTCAGTTATTACTCGTATCTCTGAATACCAATTTCAACACAACTGAAAACTATTTCCTCCCACTCACTTCGTGTGGTTTCTATATTCTCTCCTTTCACTTCATGTACATGCGGTTTCTGTAAGACTCCTAAGATTGGCTTCCCTTCTTTAAATGTATACAAATTCAATATTTTGTGTGTGCAAAATTTTTAGGTAGTCTTGAAGTCGTCAAAAATACAGAATTAACAAAAAGCTAAAGAGCTTTTTTCTGGTTTTGAATACCTCTGTGCTTGGTAAGTTTACTACCTCTGTATTTATTGGACTTTTTTCATTGGAACTTTTAACACTGAACTTGTCTGAGTACTATCATCTGGATCCTGTACATACTTTTACTAGCCCTAGCCGCAAAGTTGGTTACGAAACTAAGAAACTTCTCTGCAATGACAACACGTCAAATTGCAGTCGAATTTGGTAGATAAAAGTTCAGTCAGAGGGTCATTTCTTCGGGGGGAGCGACAAATTGGAAGTGAACCACTTGCCTGCTTGTTAGTAAGCAGAATTGAAGTTTTTCCCCGTTAAAAGAACGAGGGTTAAATACAGACTTTGCGTTCGGTAAGCAAAAATTTGGGGTAAGTAATTGTGTCTTGTGACATCTTTGGTCCATTGAGACACTTAGCTCAGACAACCAGATTATTGGAAGCAAAGTCAAGTTTATTAGGAAGTTTAGGTGTTATGTGCCTGGGGCAAGGGGTGGAAGTGAGGAGGGACTAGATTTGGTTTCATGTGGTTGGCACGAGCCTTGTTCTTTTAACCACATTTTATCCACATCTGAATATTTGTGCATTTTTTCGATAAATTCAGTTTTTTGCTACTTGAAACCAAAACAAGACCTTCATGTGCCAATAGTAACCCCAAGTAGACTACCAGCCTCAAATCTGCTGTTAATGCACAACCCAATACGTGCTCAGGTGTGCTGACTTTGCAAATTTCCTGTGTGCCACTAAACTTTTGAAATAGGACACAACACCCTTACCAACACTTTCCCTATATTTCCTTGCATATCATAATGGAGCTGAATAACAAGCTGCGGATATTTAAGAGCTCGAGACAAATTCTTGAGACCAGGTTTCTGAAATTGTTTGGATGTGAACTCACTTTTCTTTGCCAGGTCGGACTTTGAAAATAAGATTCATAAAAAGACGTCATTAGAACTAAATTTGATTTGTTTGGACTTTTTAAAGCTTAATACGAGCCCGACTTTTACAATTGTGGCTTCTTCAATGTCATTCAATTTTCTAGATTTTACTTTCTTCAGAATAAAAACTGTGTGGCAACCTGGAACATCTGCTTGAGTAAATATACTAGCTCTACTTCTGTTATCTGAATATCTAGACAGTTTTGAGTGGAAATTTGGGTGGAAATATTAGCTTTCAGCTACGGTTGTCGCTAAAAAGTGATACAGTGAACTTCGAATGTTTCCATTTTACATTTCATACCATTTACTTGTAAACCTGACAAGTTCTATTTTCCGTGCAAAGCAGCCCCACCCCCACCCCTGATAAAAAAGCAAGTCAAATTATTTCTGAAACCTGTTCCCAGCAATCATCGCAACACAATTGGTACATTTATTATTACTTCCAAGGTTTTTGAGGATTTGATTTTTTTTATTTTTCAAAATGTTGTTTGAAAACATGAAATTCAGTTCCGTTTGTTTCACGTCCTTCAGTGAACAAAGAAATGGCTTTTCTTGGGCTGACTTGAGCCAAGTTTGACGATTGTCAATTCGCTGACTCGCCAGCTGACAAGAGATGCTGACAAGGGAATTGTTAATACACCAAACGGTTAAATAGAGATGGAAAAGATGCTCGCTCATCATTTTGCTTCGCCTCAAAATAATTTTCTTTTCCTTATAACAGTTGTCATTCTCAATCAACGTCAAAATGAGATTGTGGGCGAGAGTATCACTTCTGCTTGTGATCTTAGTGACTAACGTTACGATTGTGCGACAAGCAGCAGTTATCATGAGCGAATCATTTCCACAACCGTTCGGAAGAAAATTGGAGTTGTCTCATCCACCAGCTTCGGGCAGGGACGTCGTCATTCTTCAGAATTTACTTCGTCGAGTCAAAGGAGAGTCGCATCTTGTTGTAACTTCTCTTTACGACCAGAATACTGCAAAAGCGTTGAGACGTTTCCAGGGTCAGCAAGGAATCAAGGTAATTTTTTATTCCATTATATTATCCCATCGAAGGGTGTATTTGTTAAGTCGTTAATATCATGGAAATGTGGCACCCGAGTTTGGTGTTGGAATATTGCAATCATTAAAACAGTACAGTCAGTTCAACATTGCAGATTTTTACATATATGTTTAAGGCTTTTTTATTCTTGTTCGTCAGTCGGTAGGATATATCAAAAACATTTCAAACAAAATTTGTTCAGAATGTGTAACTTTGGGGGAGTTGCTGAAGTAACAAAGAAAACAACCAAAAGGTTGACAGGAAAAAATAATAATAAAAAATTTATTATTTGAAATGAAAAAAGTAATTCCCGGTGGTGGAGTGGTAAGTGTCTCGCCATGTCACGCGAAATACCAGGTTCGATTCCCCGCTGGGGAGAACTTTTTTCGTTTTTTTGTTTTTGACATTTTTTTATTACAATTGCTAAAAAACAATATACTACGAAGAGATATCAAAAACCTTTTTAAACAAGATTTTTTCAGAATGTGTAACTTTGGTGGTGGGTCAATGAAGTAACAATTTCCGCTAGATGGCGCTGTTTCCAAGAAAGCGTGAAAAATGTGGGATATTTTTCAAACGGTAAAAGATATCGTAAAAGATATCAAATATTTTTAAACATTTTTTTAAAATACTCAATTTTGGGGGTGTCACGCATTAACATTTTACTGTAGATGGCGCCACTTTTGATATAATCATTACTCCCTAGTTTGTAGTGTGAATTTTCCTGCCTTTTTGCGCTTTTTGCGCTTTTTACAAATTTGTTTTACCCTCCATGCTGTTGTGATTTTTTTAATGCAGTGAGAAGGTTCAAAGCCCTGCCTGATATTAGTGCACATTTCATAAATGCATTTTGTAAATGACACTAAATGTGCATTAACGTTAGTGGAAGCGGGACGGTACAATTTTTTTCTAACTATTTTTGCAAGCTCGCTCGAACACGTTCCACATCTTCAGTATGAACGTCTATTTCCTGGTGTTTATCATTTCAACTGCACTTCGAGTTTTATCTCTCTGAACGGGTCAACTATTGCCGGCTGTGTGGTCAAATAACAAGTTTAGTTTAGTAAAATAGCGAATAACAAAAGTTCGGTAAGGTTTACAATACTTGAGTAAATAACGTCAAAGATTGACTGTAACTCCTGGCCAATACTTTTTAACTTAAATCCTCGATTGTAATGTCAAATCCAGTACTTCCTGACTCGTCGCGAGAGCATTTAAGAATAACATCTAATTTCAGCTATCTCCTATCGGTTTCCTTATTGTTCTCCGCAGTAGTGTAAACAACTTTAGTGACTCCTTTAAAACTCCCTCCACCATTAAACTGTCACCACGCGGCCGCTAAAAAACCAGCCACCCCCAAAACAAAGGAATCGGAAACATTTAATAATTACAGTGCTGCTAAGCAACAATCACAATGCCGCTGAATGGCAATCACGCTTCCCATCAGTATGAAATCACAAAATTTGAAAAATACCACAGGTTGGAATCTAACTTTGTTTGAAATTGTCATTTTGGCGAGACACCCAGCAGGTTTTAAGTTTACACTTGATAAACTGGGATAAAGATCAAGAATGTAGGGTAGGTGCTACGTCTCACCGAACAAATGTACTCGTCTTCCATTATTCCGCCATCTCAACTGGCAGTAGAATACCTGTTGCTGTTGGAACATTTTTTATGCCACCTTATTGAAGGGAGAATGTACCGTAACTGCATAAAATGATAACATAATTTTTAGTTTTACATATTACATATTATAATATTTTATTGTAATATCATGTTACATTACAATGTTCGATCCGTAAAAAATTTGGTCATGGTATAACAATACAATTGCCTGTTTTGGTGGTTCGGTGATGTACGTTCTTTATCTGCATGAACACGTTGAAGGGCCTTTCAGCATAATCTCAATGGGAGAAGGAGAACGTCGGAGCATTCTCAGATTATACATGCACGACTTGAATCCTGACGCATCAGCTGCGAAAATTGATAATCCCTTCTTTAAAAATCTAGTTAGTTTCAAGATTGTTGCAGCTTGGAATGTTGATGGGGGAAAGCACCCATTACCTAACCAAACATACATAACAGAGGCATCATGCTATATTTCCGTTCACCAAAATTGTGGCATTCTCGCCATATCTGAAATCCAAAAATGACAATTTTCAGCAAAATAAGTCTCTTCGTATTTTTGATGGTCTATCATTTTCCATCAATTTTTTAAAAGCTTGATTATAAGAAACACTTTGTTACATTTGCCCTGAGAAAAAAGAATGCTCAAGAATACCATAGCTTACAGTGATCGCAAACTTGGCAACTTGGCAGTTGCTATTTAGTTGTCAGTTTAGATGTTCCCTCGAAGACTTGCAACTGAATGCTCACACAAAAATTGCTCACGCTCCCTGAGAAATCTTAAATTATTGTTTTCTTGGAACAATAAATGACCGTAACAATATGGGGTTGTCGCATTCATTTATCGAATTGGTTTGGAAGAGTATTGACTGTTCAACAACCAGCTGATGTCTCCATTTACATATTTTGCATTCATAACCAAGTTGACCAACAACCCAGCCTCTGAGTCGATTCTGTTGACCCAGAGTCGCCCCCAAGCCTGGATAAATGGGGAGGGCCCAACTCCCCACCCTATCAGCAAGGGCATGGGGGGTATAGAGTTTTCTGCTCCAACTATAATGATGGTCCTTAAAATTAATTGGCCCTCAGTCCCGAACACCCCTTGAATGGACAGAGGTTGCAAAAAAATCTCTCAATGGAGTGCTGGTGCATACAAAAGGAGAGAATTGGAGGAGTAGGTAAAAGTCTGCTCCCTAAACAATGGTACATTAGTTGGTAAGTGAAGGGGGGTGGTAGAAATGATGGCAAGAAGACAGGTGGGTGTCTCGTGCTTGCAGGAGGTCCAGAACAACAATAAAGGTACCACATCATTTGGGGGCAACGAGGAGAAATACAAGCTTTGCTACTGTTAGAATGCTGAAGGCACAGGTGGAGTAAGGATATTGGTAAAACAGTGCCTAGCTGAGCGACTGTGTGGTAGAGTGAATGACAGAAGAATTAAGATCAAAATCCTACCAGGCAAAATTGTATACCACATATTCTCAATTTACCTACTATCTGGGAAAAAGAAGAATTGCAAGAGGAAGTGTCGAACATGGAAGAACTTTTTATTGGTAGCAACTTGAATGACTGACAGAGCAAACAGAATGGGGTTTAAGGAGGTGATTGGTCCTTGTGGGTATGGTAATTTGAATAGAGAAGGCCAGATAGTCCTGGAGGCCTGCAAAAACAAAAACCTCGAAATTTTAAACACTTTCCTCAAAAAAGACAAAAGCAAAACTATAATGTATGTGATTGGAGGTGCAGAGACTTGGCTAGACTTACTACTGATGCAACTTGGGTGTGACCTGGCACCAAAAGTCTGCTACACCATTCCTGGAGAATGCCATGACTCAATGTCATCCTGTCAGGACTGACTTCAGAGCGACTGACATGAAGAGACAAAAGTCTGGAGGACGGAGGAGATTGAAGATGTGGTAGCTCGAGGAGCTTCAAACATGACAGGAGTCTTACAAGAGAAGTTTCAAGAGATTGGCAACAAGTGGCAAGAAACACAAGCAGCTGCCCAGGAAGCATGCCAGAGCACTTGTGACTAGAAAGGCAGTGGGAGAAGCAGATAGAGAGGGAGGAGGGAGGGTTGTGGTTGTGGTATGAAAAGGTGCAAGAGGCAGTGAAACTGAAGAAAGATGCCTTTAAAGCATGGCAGTGCACCAGGACACACGAGAATTAAGAAATGTACAGAGCAAGAAGTAAGGATACAAAAGGAGCTGTGGCTCTCACAAAACAGGAAGCACTTGGTGCTTTGTGTGAAAACATTTGAGTCTGTCAAGGGTAGAAGAAAAATGTTAAAAATGAGGATGGCAAAATTGTGACAATGGACATTGATATTAGACATTTTTGGAGTTATTATTGAAGTGACATTTTAAATCTGAACAACCCTAGCAAGCTGGAGGAGCTGGAATGTGTAGAGGGTTTAGTTCACGATTTTACTGAGAGGAAAGTTTAAGTTGCCCTTAAGCCAATGAAGCCTGATGAAGCACCAGACCCCTCTGGTGTAAGCAGTGACATGCTGAAGTGCATTGGTGAGGTTCTGATGAAGCATCTGACAAGAGTATCCAGGAATGCCATAGCTACCAAAGAATGTCCAATAGGGTGGAGAGACAGCACAATCATCCCTATCTTTAAGGAAAAAATGTGATGCTCTGCAATGTGACAAATACAGAGGACTAAGGCTATTGGAGAATGGAATGAATGTGTGGGAAAAGATCCTTGATAACAGGATAAAACCAGTGGTAAGCATCACCAGCAACCAGTTTAGATTTGCTTCAAAGAAGTCTACTGCTGATGCAAGGTTTATACTGACACATGCAACAAAAGTACATGGAAAAGAAAAAGAAACTGTACCACATCTTCATTGATCTGGTAAAAACCCGTAATATAATTCTTTGACATGCTCTGGAGTGGGCAATAAGGAGCCAGAAGGTACCTGAGGACTGGTGAGGATTGTAGTGGCAGTGTATGTGGACTCTAGGATATGTGTGACAGCAGCAGGTGGCATGATGCTGTCTCTATTAGTATACACCAAGGAACTACACTGAGCCTGCTTCTCTTCAGCCTGGTCATGGAAGAAGCTTTAAGGGAGTGCAGAAGCAGTGTACCTTGGGACATGCCCTATACAGATCACCATGTGTTAACACAAGTCAATGCAGGATGTGAAGTAGCAGTTTCATTAGTGTTTGCTCATGGGAAGAGAAGATAGTATCTGCCTGAGTATCCACATTGGGTACTGACTTGTTCACTCCCATATCTTGCTTTTCAAGGGCTTAAGGAATCACCAACACATTACATTTTCCACAGTTGTAAGAAAATACACTAGGATAGCCTTTGCACTTTTTAAAGTTTTATTCCTTTGAATGACATCTTCAAACTTCAGGCTGAATGTTGTGCATAAGAAGTCCTAATGACATTTAAACTTAATTCCAGTTAAAATATCCTTGCTCTCCTTGACACTTGCCACTGTATGCAGCTATCACTACTCAAACCACTATTTTCATCTTAATGGACAAGATTCTTTGCAAGAAATATTTTAAGAAGGCTTAACAAAACTGTTTTAAAAGGACTCTTGAGCTTGGTGTTGAGCCAGAAGATTCCATCCCAAGCTATTTAAAAAACCTGATGAAATTGTTATAGATAAAATAATTCTTTGAAACACGTTTTGGAGTTTATTCTACTCCCTATAAAAGTGGTTCTAGCTTACAGCACCTAATTTTCCATCACATACTCCTAGACATTTTGATGAAATTCAAATCATTTGTACCTTGGCTGTATCTTACTGGTGTCAAATCTAATGTCACTGGGCCTGGTGGCATTCCAGGCATTCTTCTATAAAACTAAAACTTCAAAAAATCTTGCATGTTTTCTCATAACTTTTTGACAAGTCCCAGGGACCTGGTATTGGGCTTATACAATCAGTTGTTTTTTATTATCATGCAGGTCTGGAAGCATCCTCCATGATGGCGGACTTCCTTCCAGATGCCTGGCTAGCTGCACGCATGGCATATCTCACACTAGATTTCCAGGTAGCTCTATTCATGGGGTCACGTGAACCAAGGCCCCAGCCAGAGATGTCATCCTTCAGAACATCATGCCATGTCTTTCTTGGTCGCCCAGGTCTCCGACGTCCATCCACAGAAAAGTCTACTGTGCCACTAGATCACTGGACATGGCCATACCAGTGCAGATGCCTTTCCCTCATAGTGTGCATTATGTCGGCTAATCCTAGTTTGGACAGCAATTGGCTTGAAGGGGTTGTCTGCACCTGGTCATGTGTGATAATACAGATTTGTCTAATCATTGCCCTATCATTACGCTGCATGTGCAATAAGTCACTCTTGGTCATGGGCCAAGAGTGACACTATGTATGTATACTTTTCTGTGTGTCCTCAGTGTCAGATGTCTTGATAACAGGATTGGGAAAATCTCCTTGAACTTGTTCCAAGCAGACTTTATATGAGTGATTGAGGCAAGTGAACAGCCACCAGCTTCAGAGAGTGTATCACCGAGGTAGCAGAAAGAAGATACCACCTCGAGCACATCAGAGCCAACAGAAACTGTTTGCTGGGTTCTGCCGTCCACAGGTCGTGCCTCACATCTACATCTTTTGCATAAGAAGTTTGGGCCCACATTTATCTTTTTCAGTCCAGTGCACCTTTTGTGCACCCAGTATTTGCACCCACAGCACAAAATGCTGTTGTTACCGACACCAGAAAAGCACACCACACAGGGATATTTGCCCAACCTCTTCAATATGTCCAAACCAGGGCCACACATCATGATCTTGGTCTTGTCAACATTTACTCTGAGTCCTTTCCTTTCCATTTCATCTTTCCAGATAAGTAAATGTCTGGTACACTCCTCTAGAGTCTCGGCTCAATAATGAGATCATCAGCATAACAGGTTCTCCCATGAAACACCCAAATGGACTTATTTTGGTAGTGGCTCTAATACCACTATGAACAGAAGGGGACTCAATGCTGAGCCCTGATGCACCCCAACTTTCACTTCAAATTCAGAGCTGTAACCATTTCCAATGCAGACCCAGCTCCTTGCATTGTCAACCTTGATCATGTCAGAGGTGACACTGATTGGGGAGCCATGATGTTGAGGTACAGAAGGAAGGTGTGATGGACCCCACTCAAATTCAATATTTAGGAGCCGATTGAAATGCTCCTCCCAGGCTTTTCATTTCATTTCATCATTCAGTGACAACTCTGCAGTATCATTTCTTCTTGCAGGAAATTTGTTGGAAAACCTATGTTGTTCACAAGAGTTTTCTTCAAAGTTGACTCACTCTGTCAGTGACAAAAGGACCTCTCAGGGATTATTTTATACCCCTATAAAATCTTCAATCTGATCAGTATAGAATATTATTCCCACATCTGGTCAGGTGCTTGTACCTAGCACTTGAATCTTTTGGATGGAATTCATAGTGAAGTTCCAACTTTATTAGATCAGAGCATTCGAACCCTTGAAACCTTTTCACATCGTTTGGTTATATCATCTCATTCCTGTTTCTTCAAGTATTTTTCATGACTGATATAGCCAGGACCTTTTACCTCTTGTACACAGAAGATGACTTGTCTAGTGCATTACCTATTTTTAAGAAACTTTACCCATTCTCTATTAAGGTATCCTTGATGTTATATTCATAGAAAAGATATCGTCTTATTCTAACCTTGTATCTTCAATTTACAGTTGAAAAACACAACACTTACTGCTGGACTTTCACTTATGAAATTAGTTTTTTTGTGGCACTACTACTCTGTTATGCTCTTCCTTTTCTTTGCTTTCAAAGAGACAATAATCTTGATAGTTTTAACATTCTTAGTAGGTGTCTTAATCTGACCACTTAACCCTTCATATCTTTGCCCTCCTTCCTGTAGCTGTTAAGCATGAGAGCTTTGTCATGTGAAATTTACTTTTAAAAAATTATTTGTCATGACTTGTATTTACCAGTGACTGTACTGTATCAGCAGTACCTGATTTTGGCAGTCTTAATAGTACATGCTCTACATTAAGCATCACTATTTGATTCTAGATGATAAGGTGTGCTTGTTTATACTTAATTCCAAGGTACCCTATATAATACTGAAGTTTCCTAAACTTACAGATTGTATTGCACTGTCAATGAATAGCTTTTTAGGTATGCCATTAGGAGCAAATATATATCTCATTGTGAATGGATACTTTATATAACTACACACTTTTTGGTAACTGTAGCAGTTCATTTGAAGGCAAAACAACTTGCAGAAGAGATAAGAGTTCAAGGCTTTACAGGAGGAATTAAGTGGTGTCCTGATTTTATATGGGATGGTAAGCTTTTGCTGCAGGTAACCCCTTTCAAAAAACTGGAAAGAAAAGACTATTACCTTCAGGACCATTTTTGTTTACAGAAGGAAAACATCAATGACAATGATATTTTCTTTTTCAGAACATTTTTCTTGCCAAACACTTTGAGTTTTGTTGAAACTGGTTGAAACTGTTAACCAACATCAACTACAGGTCTGGAAAAGACTAGTTTTATGGTGGTCTTCATTTCTTGAAAAGGCTTTAAGGTTGAGACCTATGGTTTACATCAAATAATAGGCTATGTGAGAGGAATTTCTTAACAACATAGCAGTGCATTCCCAAAAAGTTGGTGGATCAACAGGTTTGACAAAGACTTTGCTAGCAAGACCAATAAATTACATGTAAAAGGAAGGTAAATTGATTTACCTGGAATGTTGTGCTGCAATAAAGTTCCTTTAAACTAAACGAAAAAATTGGCCTATTACCCAGGGTTAATAGGCCAACTTAGAGAGACAAGAAGCACCAAGGATCTTCAGGGAGTATGAAGATGTGTTCTCTTGTAAGGGGGAGGAGCTTAGATGTACGCTGACAGTTTAGCACAGAATTCATACCGAGGATGATGTCCCAGTCCACCAGTGGCACAGACAGATCCCACCCAACCTGTTCAAGGAGGTAAAGGAGTACCTGCAGACGCTTCTGAACCATGAGGTCATCCAGCCAAGCCAGAGTGACTACGCTTCCCCAATAGTGTTGGTGTGGAAGAAGTCTGGGGCTCTACAACTGTGCATGGATTATCACCATCTGAATGCCAAGACTTGACGATATGCATACCCCCTGCCAAGGATAGAAGAGTCACTGGATGCATTTTTTTTTTTGGGGGGGGGGCAAGTACTTCTTGATGATTGACTTGGCTGCCGCCTACAACCAAGTGCAGGTCCACCCAGAGGACCACCCCAAGACCACATTCACAAGCCCAATGGGTCTATTTGAATACACCTGAATGCCATTTGTGTAATGCATCAGCTACATTCCAGAGGCTGATGCAGAAGATCTTTTGAGATGACCTGCTCAAAATTCTACTCGTGTACCTGGACAACATCATCATGTACAGTGGAGGAGTGGCAGACCACCTGCAGAGACTGGAGCAAGTGTTTCAGAAGCTAAGAGAGCATGGTCTGAAGATTGAACCCGCAAAGTGTCAATTCTTTCAAAGCCGTGTGACCTATCTGGGACATGTCATATCAGCCGACAGAGCTTCTACTGATCCAGCTAAGACAGACACAGTGGCATGTTGGCCAACATCAAGGACGCTGAAGGAGCAGAGGTTGTTTCTTGGATTCGCCTCCTATTTGCAGGTGCTATGTACCCAACTTTGCTGGGAAGGTTGTGCCACTCCACAAACTGTTGATGGACTTGGCAGACAGAGGGAAGAAGAAGCGTGGTTTCATCCACAGTGAGTGCTGGAACAGTGTCTGCAAGCAAGCTTTTGATGAACTGCGGACGCTCTAGCAAATGCACCTGTGCTGTCTTATCCAGACTACATAAAGCCATTTGTGGTAGAGACGGATGCATCAGACAGGGGTCTGGGAGCAGTACTGTCACAAGAGCAAGACAATGGAAAGCTGGGAGTGTTGGCCTACTCAAGCTGCAGCCTGCATGGACCAGAGAAAAACATGAGGAACTAGTCCTCTGTGAAGTTGGAATTGCTAGCACTGAAGTGGGCAGTATGCGATAAATTTTTGGAGTTCCTCACAGGCTCAGAGTTTCTCGTATACACTGACAACAACCTGCTAACGTACCTGCAATCCAGATCTAAGCTGAAAGCTGTGGAACAAGGATGTGCTGCAGAGTTGGCAAACTTCAACTTCAAGAGCAAGTACCGGCCAGGCAAACAAAACAACAATGCTGATGCCCTGAGTCACCGTCGTCTTGAAGAAGAAGAGGAGGACTCTGTAGCACCTGTCATAGAGAGGGAATTGCTTATGGTATATGGAGTTCCCAGAGTATTCACTCAGACCAGGGAAAATCCTTTGAAGCAGAGGTCATACGAGAGCTGTGCACCCTGTATGGGATGAAGAAGTCAAAGACGACTCCCTACAGACCAGAAGGGAATGGCCAATGTGAGAGGTTCAATCGAACACTATGAGCTTCTGCGCACCCTACCACCAGAGAAGAAGAAGTGCTGGACTGAGCACTTTAAAGAACTATGTTATGCCTATAACACCACCCCTGACACCAGCACAGGCTACTCACCTTTCCATTTGATGTTTGAAAGGGATCTCCATCTCCCAATCGACCATCTAGTGGATGATGACGAGGAGAAATTGTACTCTTCAAGCAGCTGGGTAACCAAACATCGAGTAGAACTGCGGGGAGCCTACCGGAGAGCCAGCAAGATGTTGGGCAGGAAGGCTGAACAGCGGAAGCGACACTTCGACAGCAACAGGTAAACGAAGAATGACAGAATCCCTGTAGGAACTTGTGTTCTGACAAGAAAGCGCGGCATCAGAGGACGGAACAAGATCCAGGATCGTTGGAATAATGGGATCTACAAGGTCGTCAAGCAGGGAGAGAATGACACCTATGTTGTTGAGCCAGCTGCTGGACATGGCAACACTAGGTTGGTCAACCGGATAGAACTACAGGTCTGCCCTCCTACAGGTCTGCAACCTCCACTGCCAATGGGAAGACCTGTCAGGAAACAACCCCTAGATCCGGATCATGAGGACTCAGATGCTGAGCGCATCCTTGATGTTGCCCCGCCACCACCCGCCTTTGCTGACGCAGATGAGGACAACAGTGGGGAGAGCACAGATGAGGACGAGGGCGTGGAACCGCTGCGAAGGTCTCAGAGGACAACAGCTGGTCGCCATAGCAACCGGTTTAACTTACCCAAGTCTGTGCTGAATGAGCTGATAGTTAGTATAGTATAGTATTCGCATGAGGTCATGGCGAATTCAAGGGGGGGGGGGTGAGAGGCTCTCTAGGACGCTGCAAGCCTCAGTATAATAATTATATTATATAGAGCTACCGGTATATTATTATCTCAATTTCACTTTGCTCGCAATCGTGCGATAGTATTTTACGCTTGGGAATGCGACAGGAGATGTTGTAATAACGGATGTATGCAAGTTGCACCAAATTGTTAGTTTGTAATCGTGAAGCCGCAAGATTATCCGTTTCCTTTCAGCGGAAATTATCTTACTCAGTAGACACCATTATCACATTTTGATTACATTTAGGAATCCGTAATTTCCGTTTGACACTGAGGTCCGGAAAGTGCAATAGTTCCGACTAGGTGCTAAAACCTCAAAAGCGTCGCCCAACCCATGTTCGGTTGACATAAACATTGGACCCTTTCTCCTGGACGTTCAGTAGTAGTTGAATCTGGGTAATACAAGACTTGCTGGATATTTCATAGGAACAAAGACTTTCGTCTGGCCGAGGGAGAATCTGTTAGTTGTTCCCCGTTTATTTTTTGAGCCGCTTTGTTTACAATTAATTGCATTAGAAATCCTTGGATCTGTCATTCCTGCGTGGCCGTAATGCCGCCCTGTTACATAAAGTTCTTTTTAAACTAAAAGTCCTACTCCACAAGACCTGTATAAAGCCAGCACTGATCAACCGTAATGAAAGTTGGTCTATTACCCAGGGTTACGAGGATGAGTGCAACTGAAATGAGAATGCAAGGTACACACTTGTGTTGATTGTTGGGAGGACAATGTGAGAAATGAGGATAGCAGAAGTAAAGTGAGGGAAATCTCGACAAAACAGAAGGAAAATGTATCGTCAATGGTGTGGTCATGACTTGTAGAGGAGATGAGGATATTGGATTCATAGCAGGGGTGTAGGCATCAGATTCATAGCAGAGATGTGAGTAGCTGAAAAGAGGAATGAGGAAGGCCCAGTCAAAGCTGGAGTAATGGGATTAAAGCATTTTTGAAGCTGAGCAGCCTAAAGAGAAATGACACTGAATATTACATCAGAAAGCATTCTTTCACCATACAACCAAGTCTGGAGCCCAACCACTAACGAGGACCAAGGTTATTTAAATGAGATAGTGAGAATAAGGTCTTGTGCCAGTTGCATTGAGAATTTGCCCAAATCTCGCTAGCAGTAAAGCCTGGAATTTTCACTGTACTTCTCTTCAAAGACATCAGTAAATTCACTAGTGTATACAGACTTTGGTAAAATATACACAACAGAAGCAGCATCAATATGCATAGTTTAATGTAACATAATTTATACTTGTGTTTATGAAATAGTTTTCAATCATTAAAAGAAAACGTACCCTCTATTCCTGTACATGTATTTTCAATGCTGACAAGATTGTTGTTGGTGGTTATATTTTGAGCATTTTCTGGAACTACATGATTGTTTACCGTACCCAGCTTTATTGTATGTATGGTATTTTGTTTTCCTTACAAAAGTAATTGCCATTCTTTTGATTATTTTTCCCACATCTGCGCTAAGGTTGCGAGTTATTCTTAAGGATTGCCACCACAGCTTGGACTAGTATTTTCAGTGTGCTTGGAATAGCATGTAGATTGTTTAAATTTTACATGAAGTGCAAATTTGGTTCACATTGGTTGTTGTATTACTAATGCACATCAGACAAGAACTTACAATAACACCCATTGCTGATCACATTTAAGGTATGAAGTTGTGGAATGAAAGTGCTTTAGATTGTGGGTCAGGGTGTACAATATCAACAGCAACTCTTATTGTGTAATCCCATGCAAGGTTCATCCTTTTCTTTAAAACTATAGGTTATGGAGTCACCAGTTCAACTAATAATTAGTACTTACTCATTACCCTTTTGGCTTCTCTTTTCCAACTTACCGTATTTTCTCTAATTTAGTACGGCCTCTTATTTAGGGCGGCAATTAAAAATTGGAAAATTGGACCATGTATTTTCCTCTTATTTATAGTGCGGGTGTATTCCATAGAATNTTTATATTCAGGACTGCAATCTGATGACATTTAAGGTATGAAGTTGTGGAATGAAAGTGCTTTAGATTGTGGGTCAGGGTGTACAATATCAACAGCAACTCTTATTGTGTAATCCCATGCAAGGTTCATCCTTTTCTTTAAAACTATAGGTTATGGAGTCACCAGTTCGACTAATAATTAGTACGTACTCATTACCCTTTTGGCTTCTCTTTTCCAACTTACCGTATTTTCTCTAATTTAGTACGGCCTCTTATTTAGGGCGGCAATTAAAAATTGGAAAATTGGACCATGTATTTTCCTCTTATTAATAGTGCGGGTGTATTCCATAGAATTTTCAATTTTCCTCTTATTTAGTGCGGGAAGGGTCAAATTCTCCAATTATAGATTTTATTTTAACCAGGTAAAAATAAGTTTAATATTAATTTTAACACTTTATCCTTTCTTTGCAAAAAACTAACAAAAACTACAAACAAAAAGGGTCCTCTTTATCAATTTTTTCGCTGTCTTCTTGCTGAAGATGAAAATTTTCCTCTAAGTATTAGTGCGGGCTAAAAGTGGTCTAAAGATAGTAATTTATTCCTTCTAATTATTAGTGCGGCATGCCCGAAATAATTATTTTTAGGCGGTACTAAATTAGAGAAATTACGGTATATCTCTTGGTGATCTCGTTGAAACAACCAATACGCTTCTCAAATTAATTGATGAGATAATTTTTTAATTTTCATTGAAGTTGGATCGTGGTTGAAGGTTAACAAGTAGTTGTATAGTCAAGTTTAAGTGATACCTTGAGTTGCTTTGACTATCATCCCACTATATGTTAAAAAGACCTGGGGCGATATGCAACCTTGTCACATCTTTTTCTATGCTTGTGCATTTACTCAGCTGGTCTTCCACTCTTACCACTTTGCTTTGTTCCCAATACCGGTTCCAAATAATTCTGAGGTTGCTTCCATCAAAATCAATTTATGTTAGCATCTTTAATAACTTTTATTGCTGTACTTTGTCAAAAGTTTTGCGGTTACCTGCAAAGTACAAATAGAGATCTTGTTGCAGTAATATTGCACTTCTTGTACTTTTATCTTTTCAAACCCACCTTGTTTTTTTTGTATTTCTGGTTCTATCTTGCTTCTACCATTTGCCATAATGATTCTCAAAAGTACTTTGGTAATACCATAGGACTTAAAGAACATTCTATGAAGCTCACACTCTACAGCACCAGATTTCTTTTCCAAGTTTATTTGCCAGCTTAAGTTTTATTGGTCTTTAAACCACTCTCGTCAATCTCATTAAGAGAGTCCATTAGTTTTTTATTTCTGAACTCATGTAGATGCCTCGTTCTTTTCATTCTACCTAGTTCGGATCTTACTTTCAATTGTAGGATTTTCAACGGATTTTTTCCTATCATTACTTCAGTCAGGTTTCCTCTGTTTGTTGACTTTAAATTTCCTTCCCATTTTCTAAGTAGTTTTTCTTTCTCTGGAGTCATGGTGATTTCTTTTGCTTTTAAACACCCAGTACATGTTCATACATTCTTTTCAGCAGATATTATCTGAACATGATGATAGAGATCTGTGATTCACTTCGTGGTAACCCTTTATTCTTTCATACCGTTTGTTTGACCAATCTTCTTTAGAATTTTTGCACATTTTCCAAACTTGTCTGTTTAACTTTTCATATACGAATATATCAAGCATTTTGAAGTTCCTTCTTTCATCCACAACTTTAAGATTACGACCGTCGTTCATTTTTTTTTCTGTCTTTCTTTAAGGTTTGGGAGGAGGGAAGGCTGCTTCATGCGGTTTTTACCATGGCTATCTTGAGTTTTTGTAAGAAGGACCTGTACTTTCTATCTCTAAGAACTGAAATCTGTTCTTTACTTCTACTGAATATATGTTTAACTTTTTTGGACATTTAAAAAAGCTCATATTCTAGTACTTTTTATGTGTTTTTCATTTGTTTTAATTTTAACATTCGTAGTACAAACAATTTTCTTGTGATCACTATAGCAGTCTGCTCCTAAGAAGGTACAGCACTGACTTACTGAATTTCTGAAACTGCTATTCACACTGTACCTGCTATATACACTATATTTATACTGTGAATTAAATATACTGACTTGACTTTAGTGGATGCAATCTGAAAACAGAAAGAATATAACATCTTCCCCCCAAATACTAACAATAAACGGGGCTATATGTTATAGTACCAAGAACTACAATGATGAGATTTCAGTGTCTGCAAAACATTCAGGAGCGTTTCGAACTCGAGTCGATCTTCGCGGCTCCGTATTTTTCAAAATCTCAACAGGAGAATTTTAATTAGCAGATTGTTTGTTATCGACCAAGCATAAATTTTTGTCTGTCGACTGATTTGGTGTTTACCTAAAAGAAACTTTTTTTCATACTAATTTACATTCTACAGGAACCAGACCTAGGCTTGGCAACCTACTCCCACTTTTATTTGGTGTTTGACAGTTGAAAACAAAGAAATTTTAAAGAATTCCTTACATAAATTGCCGCGGTAACCAATGTTAACACCACTGCAGTTTAAATTCTCGGTTTTAATCTCCAATATGAAATGTTGTTTGACAGTTTCGACACCTCCTTGTACAGGCTTTTGTTGGTTGCAGGGAACGCCGTCGAGAATAATCAGGTCTTCCAGAGCAGCAGGCTCATTCTGTTCCTTGAACATGCCTGAACATGTCTGGTAAACTTGTGTGTATTCAGAAAGAAACTGCTAAAAGCCTTGTTTGTACTTCGTAATTTTTCACGTAATTTTTTGCTTAAGCAAAAAATTATGGCCTTGGCGCCAGAATGTCTGCATTGTAATCCTACTTAATTCGCTATAATTTTGCTTACACCTTCAAGCGAAAAAATTATTGCTTTTTATTATTATATTATTATTATTATTATTATATTATTATTATAATTATTATATTATTATTATAATTATTATATTATTATTATAATTATTATATTATAATTATTATAATTATTATTATTATAATTATTGCATTTTTTTTGCTTCAGTGGTTAATTTTTTTGCGCAAGCAAAATTTGAAGGCGCTTAAGCAAAAAATTATCAGCTCAAGCAAGAAAATTACGGAGTTGAAAAAAGTTCCAACTTTTTTTTCTTGCTTAAGCGCCTTCACAGTGGTTCTGTGACTAAAAACGCTGAAACAAGGAAGATCGTGACAAATGGCGTTAGTACTGAGTAATTGTAAACGGCCTTAATAAAATCGTCACTGAATCTACGTTTCTGTGATTCATTTTTCCTGTTTTGCATTCCTGAATTCCTTGCATTAAATCATGATTTTCTCTTGGGTTTGTAAAAAGGGCAAATATTTCGTGTGAAAATAATTTATTCACAAGATTTGTGAAGTAGCAATGGATAATCTTGCGGGAAAATTGATTGAAGAAGTTCAAAAATATCCACAGCTCTACGATTCATCGTTGAAAGAATATCGAGACTCTATACGAATTCAAAATTCCTGGCAAGAAATAGCACGGAATTTAAATATTGAGATTGATCTTGCTAAAAAGAAGTGGAAATACATACGCGAGAGCTATGTAAAATCGAAGAAAATCGCTAAAGGGAAAAGCAGGGATGGCAGATCAACAAAGCCAAACAAATATTTC
>RDPX01000267.1:1083172-1096532 GCA_003991215.1 Morbakka virulenta
CTGATCTGATTTCCACTAAAATTTATGCTGTATTTATACAATTTTATAAATGACCTTGGTCATAGTAACCAGGTCGTAACAACAACAAATATTTCGTTACTTACAAAAAAGGGGAAATAAAATTTGCGCATGAATCAAAACAAACGTCAGATAAGGGATTAATAACCTCAGTAACAAAACAAACAATCCACTGCTTTGACGACAACAGCGCGCAGCGTGACTAAAATCTAAATATTGGCCTTGATGAAATTGTCAGGATTAGGCTAATTACGTGAAATGTCTCAACTTCACCACAGGACTAAGTAACAAAGTAAGAACTCGGTATTCGGCCCTTCAGAACAAGAGATCCACGCTCACGACATCTAGATATGATGCTCCCCCACTACTCCCGCCCGTTAAACAGAAATGCGCGATGTGTCAGCCGTTTCGGGACATGCACAACCGGTTAAGGCCAGGCAACTGACTGGCAAGTCTGCGGTTTGAGTGGGAATGTTTGATCTAGCCCATTCATAATTACCAGGCAAAACTATTATTATTATTATTATTATTATTATTATTATTATTATTATTATTAAAGATAATAATAATCGCAATGACCATCAATCTTTCGAGATCGTATTTTGCTTACAGAGGTGGCACACCAGGTGATGTCAATTTTATTGCTATCATTCTTTTTCTAGCCCACGGGAGTGCTTGACCAGAGTACAGCAAGAACAGTATTGAAAACGCTTATGTCTGATGGATACAGAGATAGTGGAACTATGCCACCTGGGTACAAATATAAATTCTTTATTCCAGTTTATAAAGACAGAAACAAGGAAACAGTCGGGTCTCTTATCAACAGAACCAACCACGTGGTCTACAGATTTAGAGTTCGTGCACATGGTGCTTTGTATTCCGATGGATCCCCAATTAACCAGCTGACTACAAATGGAAATACTGTAACTGGCCTTATGACATCGGATTTAAATAGCCGGGAACCATGGCCTAAGAAATTTGGCATATACCCAGTTGTAAGGTGTGTCAAGGGCTTGGAAGGAAATGCAGCTATTGGCAAGAATAAAGGTGATACTTTTATTAGCAACTATCGAAGTGGTATTCTAATTCACACTGGACAATGGGAGAATTGGTTACCATCCCAAAACATGCCAAATAGTAAAGGCTGTATGCACGTACACCCAGAAGATATGGAAGCACTGGTTAAAATACTTACAACCGAACTGGACGCTACAGTTAATGAAAATCCCTTTGGAAAATTGCCTTACCCATATGAAGTTCAAGGTTTGGTTTCCATTGAAGAGATAGACAATAATACGGATGCTTTACCATATGACAACTAAAGAAGTGTAAAAGGCAAAGAGCATATAGTTGAAATTTGCTAAGTTTTTTGCCTAAGGTTTGTCGAGAATCGATTGTTTGATTATTGTAGAATTTACTGCATAGCTTAAAAATTTGTTTTCTCCTAGGCAAGATTCTCACGGAATCAATGCGAAAGAATAAGGGTTTATTATTTGTTAAAATTTCACTTTGACTAAAATTTTTGGAATTTATCATACTGCCATCATGAGCAGAGGCCCATGCACATGGATTCGTTATTCCAGAAACTAACAAGTTTCGTATTGAAAACACAAGTTCAGCAGTTAGAAGTTTAATCATCAGTAAAATAAGCTGTACACATGTTGATTGTTCCGTTATTCATTTTTATTTCATGAAGGACCTTTTGTTTTTTGTTGTCAGATTACTAATATTTCTTTCAAATAGCCCTGGGACCAGCGCACAAGACTATAGTACCTCTGATGTTTTCTGGAAACCCCATTGGTCGTAAGACCTTTACACAGAATGTACTAAACTGCTGTAACTTCTGAAACGAACTGCTGTCAATACTTCGACAATTTATTGTATTGTTTATGATTTTATAATTAGCTGGACCTAATTATTTATTTATGTTATTCAACTTCAGTAAATATATCCAGGACATAGTCAATATTAAAGGTCAAGGTTTCTTTGAATTTTACACATCTTTGACTTTTACCGTGACATAAATCCGCCAGAATACATGTAGTCTGTTTTGTAATCACACAACATTTTTGCACTTTTTGTTTGTTTGTTTGTATGGGTTTTTTATTGGTTTTTAATGGGGGTTTTAACTACATTGAATTAGTTTCATGTGAAACCAAGTCGTAAGCTTTTACTGAGCTACGTTTCGAGAAATATTTCTCCAGTCCTCAGGTTACTGAGTAATTTGGCAGAGCTATTTTTACTTTGATAGCACGGACAATTCTTTTTGACAGGGGTCGAGTTATTTTGAAGGGTGGCACCATACCTATATTGCGTTCGTTGTGTTTCTTTTCTATAATGCTGGAACCCGTATTTCTGGAAGAGTGCAAGATGTGCTGTTGATGTGATTGCTGTGCTGCAGGAAATGCATGGTTTCATGGTTTCTTTTATTTTTCCTGTTGTTGTGTTTATTTTCCTGTCTAGCGTCCTTTTATTTTCCCAATCAATGATCTTTTGTCCAGCGGTGCTCCACTATTTCACGACTAGTATCAACGTTTTGAACAGCTCTCTTATTGTCTTTTACTCTTTGACCCTGGAAACGGTTCGACTATCCAATGCGGAGGGCAGGACAGTTCTTGCAATGTGTCCTGTCAACTATTGTTTCCCTTTTCAAGTGGAACTGGATCCTTAAGCTTTGAGAGTATAGTCTCGAGGGTAGTTGTTTTGATTAATCAACACTTGATATTATGATGTCATAGAGTTCGTCTCAGCTGCTCATTGATGTTCTTGACCTAGGGTAGACATATTTGTTTTACAGGCTCATTTTCTTCTCCGTGATTAGGCCTGCTAGTTTTTCGTAATGCTCTCGGGACATCCCTAGTATGGTATCCATTGGATAAGAGAAAACTCTTCGAAGGTGTCTTTCTTCCTTTCTGGGGTCGTATGGGTTTGAAATGATGCTTCTTGCCCTTCCAAACAGAGTGGTGATAACACAATGACGAGCTAAAACTGGATGGTGTGATGCGTAATTAATGTACTAGTTTGTGAGAGTTAGTTTACCGTCGATAGTAACAGAAATAGTGGACTCTGCTTGTCTCGTCACTAGGACATCTGGGAAGGGCAATTGTCTTGTTCGTTTTCCATAGTGAACACGATATTTTTTGAGTGAATATTGTTCATATGATCAAAGAAATCTTTCAGATGATCGTCTAATAATTGTAAAAACATATGCAACGTATTTCACCCAGGCAGTTGGACCATGGTCTGCTGTTGATAATGCTGTGGCTTCGATGGTTTCCACTGAGTCCGTAAAATCAAGAATTTTTAAGATTAATTATACTCAATAATACTCTTCAGTATTCCCAACGTCTGGGAAGAACAGTGATCAAGATTATTGAATTTACGTATGGTTCTCTTCACTATACCTACACAAACGGGTGATTCCATACGACCAACGTCTTCATCGCCTAGTTGTGTAAGGATGTATAGTAAAGTGGACCAACTACTTCCAAAAGGGATTTACGTAAATCACACGAAACATCTGCGACATGCAGAAGACATTCGAGAAGCTAAATCACACCTTTTAAACAGACTACGTCCTGAACAGTTTAACGCATTAATCTCATCTGTTAACGACACTCGAAGGCAAAGATTACTCTCCACAAGGAAAAGATAACCAAAAGACGTTTGCGTATCTGACGATCACCCAAGCGCCAAATCAAGCAGGCAAGTCTCACTGGATTGTCAATATGTATAGTCGGTCACTGCCGTCAACAGAGGAATCCTTTTTAGTAAATGGTTTGGACTTCTCTGCAACTCCCAAGACCTTCCCTGCAAAGGGAATCGTCTTGATAGTTAAAACACGAGTAAAAGTATCTTCCCAAAGGTGAAGCTGACACAACCCAAGCAAAACCAAGCCTTAATCTTCAACCTTACAAACAAAGTACCCATTGACAACCTCGCCAAAAAGGGAAGATGTGCCATCAAGAGCCTGACAAGGCATGTTTTAATCTCCATCAGGGCTTGCAATTGTGACCCTTAACAAAGCCATTACATACAAAACTGCCGTAAACACCTCAACAATTGGACCTAATACCACGTCAAGTGTAAACCAATGAACGCAGTCAAGACCAAAGGAAGCAAAGCACTGATTGCACTACAGAAACACCGGTTTCTAGATCATTGCTTCCACCGCAGGTTCAAACCTAAACTCTCAACTTTACCAAGGTTTTATGGATTAGCAAAGATAAGCCCAATACATAAATATGTCTAATCGTAGCCTTAGCTTGCAGTTGACTTCATTCGCCCTCATGCCACATGGCAGACCTCCTACGTCCGTACACAAAAAGGAACCCACATCACTGCAACAGCCATATTGGTTTTGCTGCCTTTATAACACAACAAGGAATCGAGGAAGGGGCCATCCATTTATTACGTTTGCACTGATGGGGGACGGGGTCCTGAAAAGCGAACCGAGGAGTGGTGTTCACAAGGTGAGAACGTTTACATTAAATTTTTTTGCTTACAGTTTTCACAAAGCGAAAGACAGGTGTAATTATTGTTATCTGTTTTTACACATTTACTGTTTGCTTGTATGGAATCACTTCCGTTTATATTCGGCTTGTATATAATTTTAATTGCATTAATTTCTAACAACAATAGCCTGGCGTCAATTTTTACTTTTAGAATTTAAGCACGTGAGCCTCTTTTAAAGAAGAATCAATGACATAATTTTGAAATTATTTATCGAAATGGCAACTACCAACGACGGTCAAAAAAGCATAACGTGCGTTTGCACGGGAGATACTTGCCTGTGAACAGGTGCGAACAAGGGGGAAGTGGTGGGGAAATGGCCAATTTCACGCGAACGTAATAAATGGATGGTCCCGAAGGTGAAATCATGGGTCTCTTTTAATGTCGCTTCATTATATACAAGTATTCCTGTTGATGATGCAAAGGACCTTCTTGAAAATTATGATACTTTGCCATCAAGAACTGCACAAAAACATCTAGACATCCTGAATTTACCAAAGCACTTCTTGTCGACACGTACTTCATATTCAACAATGACGCACAAGAGAATTCAGGTATCCGTTTGAAAGGAATTTAGAGGGGCTTTCAAAGTATTCATTTGCAATGGCAAAAGAAAAGTCGCATCACCAAGATGCCACGGTATCTTTCGTGTGCAATATATTGGTTTTACCACGCTTGAGACATTCACAGCATAATGATCCTGTACTCAAATAAGGCCGTCATATTGGGTAAGCACAATGCATAAATGAAGGATATGAAAGAAATAACCTCACCTTCTAAGTGCCGTCAACTTAGGAACGGTCACCGTTTGTGAAGTGTGTTGGAGTTATTTGACAGATACATTGATTACTAGAGTTCCCCGAAAGCCCAACTACCACGCGCATTCTCCAGGTGCCATGGCCAGCACTTTTATACACGACGGGGGGAAGGGGGTGGCACAGCAACTTGGCCAAGTCCAGCAACAGAAACTTCGGGAACTTGAAAGGAGATGAATATGGGAATGTCGAAGATGAGGTGTCTGCTGAAGATAGGATTGATAATGACATTCATGATGAAATGTGTTTGATTCGTTTAAATGAAAATAAATATGTACCGCCCTAAATCTCACTAAATTTATTCTCGGAATATGAAGCTTGATGTTTGTTGTTTTGTTAGTTGTACGAACTGTCATACTAACCAAATCATTCACTTTTACCACTTTGTTACATGCAGTTTCATTCCCTTTAATGTTTATCCCTGCCCGCCACCCTTTTGGCTACCCGAGGGCACGTAATGACAGGGTGATCGAATCTCACTAAGTTACCAAACGCTTTTAAGAGGAATCGGGATTAGCTTCGACGATAAAGCATGTTGGTGGCTTGGGCATGATAGGCCCAGAGCCAGCATGATAGGACTATTTTTCATGTCATTGTTTTTACATTAACAAACACCACCGATTTTAATTCTGACACCCTTTACGTACCATGATGTATGAAATTTGTACAAAAGGTTGCAATGCTTTCAAGGAAAGCACAGGCTTGGGCCTTTATATGTAACTGAGGATAAAGCTGATAAAAAAATCCAGATTATTGAGCCCTTTGTGCTTTGAGAATAACATTGACGAGAAGATAGCTCAGTGCTTCTTATTTGTTAATAGGGTAATTTACGAACTTACACTGTTTCCAATTTGAATAGATGGTTACCAGGATCCCAGTTTGCTTAATATTAAACCGATCCCCACTTTTGTTTTTTCCAACAACTTTTTAAAAACCCTAGGATTAGAGACGTCTAGTCTCGCCCCGATAAATTTAATTCAGATTAGATCAAGTTGTAAAATGAGGAGACGTTTAACGGTGATAAAATGTTCAATTTGCAGGGATAGATACTGTCGTTAGTCAATATGGTATATTGATGAAGTTTGCACCTTTTTTGGCAACCTTTTGTTTTTCTTTTTGTTGGGGAGCATCCACCTTCAGGATTTTTTTACCAAGGTTAAAAAGAAAAGTTATTTAAATGTAAATCTGTCTGCCAACTTATTTTGTCATACCCGTGAACATTATGCTTTTGCTTGATAAATAAAAAGTAGAAATGGTCCAGATACGCCAGATAACTGTCGTGACATTTCTTTCGTATGTTGATCAGATTGGTTTGAAGTCGTTGAGGTATTAGATGGCACAATTTTTGGGGAGTTTCTGGGCCTGTCGTCTGTCAATTACCATCTGGATCATTTTGTAACTCAACTGATAATCCATTAGAAATGCAATCGATGTCTATCGTTTAGAAAATCAAGGCAATATGACAAGGGAGTTTGTGGCTTATCCTTACTGGTGTGAAATGTCACGATGAGGTGTGTCGTGTATTTGGGAGAGGGGTTCTGGTCTGATATTTTCTTGGGCGGAGGGCTGTTGTTGAGATACAAACCCATAACTACAAATGTTAATGCGCAACCCGAAATTCTCTCAAACCTGCAGCGGTGTAAAAGACTGAAAAAATTCGCCGGTCTTGACATTTTTATTTTTCTCCTTTGTATCACCTTGACAATCNATGGACCGTTCCTTTGGGACTCTCTGGATCATTTTGTAACTCAACTGATAATCCATTACAAATGCAATCGATGTCTATCGTTTAGAAAATCAAGGCAATATGACAAGGGAGTTTGTGGCTTATCCTTACTGGTGTGAAATGTCACGATGAGGTGTGTCGTGTATTTGGGAGAGGGGTTCTGGTCTGATATTTTCTTGGGCGGAGGGCTGTTGTTGAGATACAAACCCATAACTACAAATGTTAATGCGCAACCCGAAATTCTCTCAAACCTGCAGCGGTGTAAAAGACTGAAAAAATTCGCCGGTCTTGACATTTTTATTTTTCTCCTTTGTATCACCTTGACAATCTTTATGAAGGTGATCACCACGGCATCCAACGTGAATCAAAATGTGCAACCGGTATCTCTCCAGTGTCTTCTTTCTATGTGCTTTGTGCTATGTGCTTTTGTCCGCCCTGATTTTTTTGCTTATCCTTTATCTTGGCTGCAACACCAACTCGTACCGAAACCTCACGCCGGCCACTGTGATGTCCTTATCCTCCCTTCAACACAAATGCCCAATCCACTGCAGTCTTTAACTGTTAAGAACGACTTGTGTTTGCTGACTTGTGAGCTCTTCGTTTCAGTCACGGTTCCGTTATTTATCTTTAGGCTGTAGCACAGCATCATCCTTTCCGTTTATTTCATTCTTTCCTTTTGTTTCTTGAGGTAGTCGCGCCCTACCACATGGAGAATCTGATTCTTTTATGTCTTATGCAGTAATACCTTTAGCTTATTGAGAGGCTTGTCATCCGTCGTAAACTACTTCTAATCACCCCATGCCCCGTATGCTTCACTTCGCCATCTCGTTCCCACAGGACCCATCTTGGTTCATTGTTGTGCCAAGGAACTCGAATGGTAATATTGTTAGCAGATTGATGTACGCATCTTGCGCTTAATTTTTACGTTTCCCTTTGCCTACTACCATTCAGCAACGGGGGTTTGCGGTGCTGATTAGGTTTAGTTGTAAGGGCAATAAGACTGGAGATTTTTTCTACTTTTTTTTTCGTAGAGTTGTCACAGGACAAGGTCACCAAAGGGCTTAGCCCAATTTTTTCTTCCAGTAACTCTTTCTTCGCGGTGTTCGTTGTAATGGTAAACGGGAAAATCTAGAGCGCAGGTTTTTATGTGATCCCTTATCTGTCATCTCCTCATTCACAACTCTCATTCTGAACCGTTGTATCACATCATACACAATACGTTCAAGTTTATCTGACAAGCCATTCTTTACTTGACCTGTCTCGTTTGACACTTTAAAGCAACCCGTTCTTAGCATGTCGCTCTCTTTTAGCTTAACTCTTCAACCCATGCCCTTTACGAGTGTTATCCCTTCTATATTGTTGATGTCTACTGTCTGGTCTTAACGTTTTTACAGGATCTTGCTATACATGTGGGGCCATGTAGAGCCCCATGTGGGTTACCTCCGCTTAAGCCCCCTCATTTTCCTTTCTGTTGCTCTCCTTGTCTTCTCTCTGCTTCTTTAATTTTATAAAATTCCTGAAATGCTTTTTTCTTCTCCTTTATGGCCTTCAGGAACTTTTATTCTCCCACCATGGTTCTTCCCAGACATTTACCTCCTTTAAGACACACTAGTTGCTCCCCGCTTGATTCCGCTGCTCTAGTGTCGGTTTTGTCTCGCACCGGTGCCCCTGAACCTCGTCATTTGTGGTTATCACCATAATTTTCGTAGTTATTCCTCTCCCGTTGTCTGTTTGACTTACACTATGCTCCCTCTGTTGGCTTCTTTCTTTTCTCCCTCCTCTACCGTTACGTATGCCACCAAAAGTTTATGTTGTGTCGTTATGAATTTTACGGGAATCGCATTTCTAATTATTACTGCACATAACCGTTCTCTCCTTGCCTCTATGAAAAACGTGACACTGTTTGAGATAGTAGAACCAATAAAGTGGGTGACAAAGCAGGAATTGCAATAACTGCTGAAAAAAATTAGGGTAATTAAACTGCTGGGCTTATACATTGAGGTAGTAAAGAAACTGGAAAAGCTTATAAAAACTGACGACTTTCACAAGAAGCTGAACAGACGAAACGTGCGGATCTTTAACCACTGGAATGCCTGATTGGCTAAAAACGGAGGATTAAGTTTCTTGACGATCGGTTATCATTTTCTAATTGCATTGCATTGACCTCGAGGGCTTACCTTGTAGAATAAGATTTCAGTTATTATTTTTATGTTGAATTGTAACTCGTTTTTAAACCCCCGGCTATCTTTAAGCTCAAATAGTTATGCCTTCTGAAATCAAATTAGTTTTTATTCATTCGAGTTCCATCGAATGCTTGATTTTCCAGTATCCTTTCCGACCAAAGTCCAAGAATGCCCAGTACATGGTACATATATTGCAGTACTGTTTACCGACGGTCTTTCCATGAAGGCCAGGACAGTAACTACCGTATGACTGGAATTGGCGTAACATTGTAAAAGGCAATCAGATATTGGTATAGTCCTCATGTTCAGGTAATTGACAACAGTATTGACAATGTATTGAGATTCATGTCGGTAAGTCGGAATGCATGCCAGTAACCGTTCAAATGGAATCCCATCGTGCTCGCAGTTTATTGTGAACGATAGCTGGGCCAAGTGACATATCAGGATTAACTCAACGCTAATAGAGTAGTATTTATTCTCCAGAAGCTCTTTTACCGGCCCTTCGTGTACTTTATTCTCAAGCAGTGAAAAGAATTTTTCGTATATACTGCTTATAAGTAGAAAGTAGCACATTTTCTCCTATTTCCGTACTTGTGTATTTCCAAACCAGTTTAATTAAGAAATTGATCGAATTCACGTAACAGTTTCAATTTTCCAAGATAGTCGACTTTCTGGTTGGAACCGAATGTTCGGGTTTCATGGGAAAATGTGCAACCTCTCGACAAAAGCTTGATAAAAAACTACGCGCTGTAATGTGCGAGAATATGTTTGTTATTCCTGTTTTAGCAGTTAAAAATCTATGGTCGTTTAGGCTTGGCGTAAACCGTAGACAACCATGGAGTTGGTGTGTCCGAGGGTACATTCATTGTAAGTGATCAAAAGAGAATGTTTCCAATTGTTGAATCCCTTAGAATAAAGGGTAGGTTGCCTGTGGAAAAGGATCTGAAAACGAAACAGATCACTAATTCTTGGGATTCGGAGTACAAAACGCCTTGGCGATCTACCGTTTCACTGTTTTGCAATACTCGGGTAAATAGGGTTTTTGACATTTCTTGAAAACTTACTATTACTTGTAAAAACCACCAACCGAGTTCTGATAACCCCTGGGACCATGTTTTGTAATTAGCGATGTTAAGTTTGAGTTTTCCACATTTCACAAACGAGGATCTAAAAACGGTACAGAGTGGTTCGAGGATGGCTGCGAAAATGGTTCTATGATGGATTCAGACGTTGCTTCCTTCATCTGTTCATTTTGCTCCTCAGAGCCGTCGTTCAACCCTCTAAACACAGTTTCTTGCGCTTGAAAGCTTAAACAACTGGAAACGGAAGTTTTCTTTATTGTTTTGTGGAATTATAACTTGCATTGTTCATGATGGTGCCAAAAAAAGCTTCTGATAAGCCACACTGTAATCCGATCACATACGATGCAGTAGCCACTGTACAGCCGGTTATTAAGGTTCTGTTTACGGTACTTGGCTCAACTCTACCTTGGAAAGTGAAGATTATTGAGAGGATTTTGCCAGATCGTAGTTTCGAAGAAAGATAGTTGCACGTTTTATTTTGATAATGGGAAGAGCAATGATACCATACAACAAGATACGTTGAATAAAGTTAAGCTTAAAAGAAGTGGAACAAATATAGTAAAACCTCTGTACATAACATCTAAAATTTGTGTGCGCGTGGAACTTATCCAAATGGAATCGCACACCAAAGAACGTAGAAACTTCAACTTTAGTGTCGGTGTGTTTATCAGCCTCGAACTTATTATTGGCTGTGATCCTTTTTCATTTTAGAGTCGGGGAAGGCGCAAACGCCAAAAATGGGGTCATATAGGCCCGCCATCAAGGATGAAGAGTTGCAATCCAAAATGAGTTTTATCGGGCAAAGGAGAAAGCTCAAATTGGGTATCAGGGCACTTTGCAACCCTGCACCGAATGACACCGAAAGTCAATCCTTTTTTTGACCGTTGCCTTTAAGACTAGTGCCAGCGATAAAATATCGGGGTCATGTCAGCCTATTCCTAAAGATAGAAACCACAATGGAAACATTAACCACCACCCTAGCTAGGAAGCTCAAATTTCTATCCTGAACGTAACCTATTATAGTTTTTCATATGACGGTTGAAGAGGCCATCGAGGTAGAAAAGGTACTTGTGGACTGGTTTTCAAATACAGACACCTGAACATTGCTTGTGAGCAGTGACCTAATGTTTCTTCGATCAATTAACCAGGTGATCTTGGAAGCGCCAGGTAGTACAGTAGCACATATGTTTATGTTAACGGGTTAAACTTAGAGACAAACTTGACAAGTTGATGAAATAATGGAGTGTGCTATTGTTGCTAAAAGCGTTTTGCTCCACAAGACGTTTCCAGTGGTTACTTTTCTGTATTTATGTTATATCCTCTGTCTTAAGTTGTGAATGTTTTGCAGAAAGACTTTAGTCGGCTGAGCTGTACATATATTCCTTGGCCTGGGCGTAATTTTATAAAGTCCTACATTATAACAAACCAAACAAACCTTAACCAGTTACCTAGCTTTTTTTTGTAGAAACGGAGAGAAAATCATTTTGACGCCTAAAAATTGGGCTCGACCAACACCTTTAAAATTAAGTCTCGCGCTCTACCCATCGCCCTAGCACCTGGTCTTAAACTTCTCAATATTTACTATTATTTACATAAGCAATGCATTTTGTAAAAAAAAAGTCAACGATGACGATGGTGGTGGTGATGATGGAGGAGAAAATAACTAACACATAGCTCTCACTGCAACTCGCGGGAGGTAAAATTTGATAAGTATTCAGAAAACATCACTGGCTCAGCCCAGCTGCAAAAATTATAAATGCTGAGAAATAGATTCAAATAACGAAAAAAGAATTACAAAGTAACGAGTATATACTATTTATATAAACAATGCTAAGTAATTAATTTTTAATGGAAAAATGTTTAATGAAAATGTACAGTATTAATTCAAATTTTACATAAAAGAAAACTGAAAACTTGAGAAAAACGAGAGGAGAAAGAGGTGATGACATCGAACTTTTAAAACTATTAGGTCATTGACTCATTTCATATTTTATTAGGCTTGAACAACAATTGTGAACAGAGCTACAACCATTTTTGTGGCATGTGAACAAAAGTGTGTATTATTACGAGGTCAACAAACTAAGGCGACAGCAACTTTTCTGGTCTGGAGCCTGGAGAAAATGTCTTGCCTTTAACTGAAGTTTGAATTTGTGATCTGAATCAAATCTAAACCAAGGCACGGATTATTTCACTAGAGGCGCTTCGTAGAAGCATTTTTAACAAGTTCATCAAATATTATTTTGGGAAGAACATTAAATTTATTTTCTGTGAAGCTAGTTAACATGCTTTTTTGGTCACGATAACGACCAAAAGCGTTGTAGAGAAACGGTGAAAAAGATATTTAGTTAGTGTATTTGCTTCAGCGATTTCTCAGTAATATTTTTAATTCTATTGAAATGTTTGCAGGCCAGGTTGCGGTTTTAGTTATGTCAGTATTTTTCAGTTTTACGTCAGCTTAATGATTTTTTAACACGAATCTTGCTTTTTTTCTAAAGGAATGAAATGTATAAGAAGATTACATGTTAGATGTCAATTTATAGATAACTTTTCGTGTAAAAAGGGGAGATAATGATACAAGACTGTTGATTTCCGATAATTTAATTAGATTATTCAAACCTTAGGCTGAATTATCATAATTAGAGCAATCGTAGATTTTTCTCTCCAAAGATCGATCAGACAAGCCAAATCTTTGCGCAAAATTTCTCAGGCAAAGATTTCGTCCGTAATTGGAATAAATTTGCATTACGTTATTTTTTCGTACCTTCTCGGTAGGTCTACCAATAACCTTCTGACGACTAAATGAATTAGGCATTTCCATCTAATTTATTCAAGCTATTTGTTCATGAGTGGGTAGAAACTGCAATGAGCCATTGCAAGACAAATGACTGTCTATTTCTTTTTGAAACTATTTACGATGACAAGATTGAGTAGCCAAAGCTGGTGTTAACTACGTCCGATTATTTAATAAATCCTAATCTATGTAAGCCAACATCTCCAATTACCTTCCAATTATGAGAAAAACTA
>RDPX01000267.1:1096853-1119121 GCA_003991215.1 Morbakka virulenta
GATTATTTAATAATCCTAATCTATGTAAGCCAACATCTCCAATTACCTTCCAATTATGAGAAAAACTACTCTGCCCAGGTCTGTAGATGATTACTTCTGTACACAAAATGAGTTCATTTCCTGCTATATGTAAATGATGGTTTCAGATTTTAAATGTTGAGGCTGGACAAGGCTAGCATAAATTGTGTCCAGGTATTATATGGATCACGGTTAACCGCCAGAGTTAGTTACAGTTATTTGATGGTTTTAAAGATTAACTGGAATAGTCTAGGCTTTCCAAGCAGACAAAATACTCATTAAGTACATGCCGATTCCCACCTTAAACATTGTTTCTCTCCTGCTTTAAATTTTGCACGCAATCTACAGAATGGTTATCTTTAATATGTTTTTGTGTCTAGGAATAAATTCAACAACAGGAAATTCTCTCTCTCTTTATCTAATACTCAATTTGATTTTGCGGCATACTTTGAAATATTCATTTTTGTCAATGACGAGAGGAAAAGATGCATTGTGTTAACGAGTTGTTGGGGGCCACTGAAAGAGCGTTCACATCACGGTCCCTGTCGGGTGTTTTTGCACTTGCGAATCCTTCAACTACACTACGCTATCAACAACAGTTTTTCTATTCGTTGCTAATATGACTCAACAAGACCTCTGACTTTTCGTTAGTGCCCAAAGCCGCAAGCATATGTTCTTGTCAGGACCGGCCTTGAGTGAGATATCGAACATCGAAGGACTTACTGGTGCCAAACAAGACTTCCTGGTGGATTTATGTATCAAGAATAATTGCGACATCCTCTGCCTCCAAGAGACACATCGGTGTATCTTCACGCGTCCGTCCTCGCATCTCTGGTGTGACCCTAATCGCTGAGAGGCCACATGACCAGTATGGTAGTGCAGTATTTCTTCGCAGAGTTTGCATGCAGACAAGATATCAATTTCTCATAAAGACGACATTGAAGTCATTACCATTTGCACAGAGGGAATCTCTGTCACTTCAGTGTATAAACCACCCTCCATTACTTTTAACATTCCCACTGATGCCACCAATGATCGCATCAACGTGGGTATGGGAGACTTTAATAGTCACAGTGTCAACTAGGGTTATGCTGAAAGTAACGAAGATGGTGAGCTGGGTGAGAACTGGGCAGACTCCAATAAATTGTCTCTCATCCACTGTGCTAAGCTCACTCCTTCATTCAACAGTTCACGATGGAGAAGAGGGTACAATCCAGATTTGATTTTTACATCAGATGCCATTGCTAACCAGTGTGAGAAGATTGTCCTGGACCCGATTCCCCACACCCAACACCGCCCAATAGGTCTCGCAATCACTGCATTCATTTCTCCTTGCTGTGCCCCTTTTCGCAGACGTTTCAATTTGAAGAAAGCCAACTGGGAAGGCTTTGCCGATGACCTAGACTCTGTCATTGTGGATCTTCCAGCCACTCCAAGCAATTATGATGCCTTTGTAGAATCAGTCAAGTCGTCCTCGCGTCGTAATATTCTTCGTGGTTGCCGTACAAATTACATCCAAGGCCTGAGAGATGACCCGAAGGTATTATATGATGACTACATCTCGCATTTTGAGAACGATCCCTTTAGTGTTGACACCATGGAGCTTGGCGAAACACTAGCAAATTCTACCACAGAAAAAAGATGGAAGAAGTGGCAAGGGCTAATTGAATCAACCGATATGACCCATAGTAGTAGGAAAGCGTGGAAGACTATCATTATCCTGGGAAACTATTTCACAAAGTCAAAAACAAGGCCGCAAGTCACGGCTAACCAGGTTGCCCACCAACTCCTGGTGAATAGTCGGGGTAATCCGCAACAACGTAATCATAGGGCTAAACGCCCCTACGTGTCTGATGCGCCTTCAGAAGACCCTAGAGGTTTCGCAAGGCCTTTCACCATGGATGAACTAGAATCTGCAATGAATTCCATGAAGAACAACAAAGCTGTGGGTCTTGATGATATCCTTGTGGAACAGTTCAAACATTTTGGATCAAGTGCACGTAGATGGCTTCTCAGTCTGATGAATGAATGTGTCGCCTCCAACAAGATCCCAAAGATGTGCAGAAAATCAAACGTCATTGCTCTACTAAAATCTGGCAAAGATTCTGCCATTCCTAAAAGCTACAGACCGATATTCTTGCTCAGCCACTTGTACAAGCTGTTCGAACGCCTCCTCGTGAATCACATAGCTCTCTTTGTTGATGGCCTACTTATTCCAGAGCAAGCAGGCTTCAGACTTGAGACGTCATGCACAGGCCAATTGCTGAATCAAACTCGGCTCATTAAGGATGGTTTTGAGAAGAAGAAAGTCACGGGTGCCGCTTTTGTTGATCTATTTGCAACGTATGACACAGTGAACCACTGCATACTAACCAGAAAACTGTATGAGATGACGTCAGATGTCAGGCTCACCCAGCTGATCTGCAATACGCTATTAAATTGCAGATTTTTTGTAGGCCTCAATGGTAGTAGGAGTAAATGGAGGACACGAAAGAACCGACTTCCTCAAGGTAGTGTGTTCGCTCCCCTGTTGTTGAACATCTACACTAATGATCAACCTACCCAACCAGACACAAGACGCTTTCTCTATGCTGATGATTTGTGTATTGCCTCCCAGAAGAGCACCTATGAGCCACTTGAAGTCTCTCTCTCGAATGCACTGGAATTTCTCATCCTTTTCTATTCCTTCAACCACCTAAGAGCCAACCCAGACAAAACACAAATTTGTGCGTTTCATCTGAAAAACAGGGAAGCCGGTCGCAAGCTACGGATTAGCTGGTACCGAACTCTTTCAATTCTATTATTGGCTCTTTGTTAAAAAAACCCTCATGCCACAAACAAGGAAAATACTTGCTTTTCAAGCGGTGTTCGTGAAATTCATTTCCCGCCAAAATTTTTTACAAATTTGGCAATCATTAATTAGAATCAGCGAAAGTAGACACCCGCGAAAAATTTCTTTGTGAGGGCACTTGCTGAAAATATTGACTAAAATCGAAGAAATTAACGAGGAAAAAAAGTTTAGTGGGAATTTAATTTGGCGGGAATTTAATTCAATTTAACGGTTCGCATTTTTTTTATTTAGTTGGAACTTAATTTGGCGGGTTTTGCGGGTTTTGAGCCAAAATTTCTTCCCTCAAGGTAGAAATTACTCTAATATAGCTTGAGACGTTAGACAGAGTATGTTGCCTTCAGTTTTAATTACTTACTATAGTGATCGTATTCTCAAAGAACTAGAAGATGAGATAGATTTAATAGCTGGTGGACAAACCATAACAAATTTGAAATATACTGATGATACAGTCTTAAAAGCGGACTCTGCAAAAGATCTTCAAAATTTGGCGATTATAGTAATAACAGAAAGCAAAAGGAAACGATTATGAATAAACCCCAGAAAGACGATGTATTTTGACCTCAACGAAATGAATGGTTCCGAGACAAGGCCTTAGAGTAAAGGGCGAGATAATAAAAACAATCTGTTTTTTAAACTACCGTAGTTTAATTGGTAGTATCATTACAGAAGATGTAAGATGCAGTACTTGAAAAATCAACTTTCGCAAAGGTTTATAGAACCCTAAAAAATTCATAACTTGGCATAAAAAGTAAATTGCTATATCTAACCTGTACTGAGTTGTAGAAGTGAAGCTTGATCTAAAGCATCACACAACAAAAAACGACAAGAGAGCTCTAAAATATGGCTTTTAGAAAAGGTGTTGCAAATCCCGTGGACAGATAATGTGATCGATGAGGATGCCTCGAACAATGCTGGTTCAAAAAGAAAGATAATCAAGGAGCTAGGAACTAAATTTAAGATTCTTGGGGATTTACTGAGGAAAGGTGGCTTGGAAAGCCTAGAATTGGCGGGAAAGGTTGAAAGGAAGAAAGCGTAGAGTGAGGTTAAGCAACTTGATGTGTGACAGAGGAGAGAAGCAAAGGGAGGTGGAAATATTTGAAGGCACTACCAACAGAGAAATAGGAAGTCCATGATTACCAACATCTCGGCTTTCGACATATGGTGATGATCATTATTATTTTCGTCATGAATTTTATTGCCTACTCTTTTATTCTGGTATGTAATTATATATTTTTACACAGTTTGGATGATATTTTCTCTTCCATCTCTGTGAGGTTCATTCTCGCTTTTTCTTTGTTTCCTCGTTGTTTTTGCACTTTATTTTTGTTTTTTGTTTGATGTTGTTGTTACAAGTAAAGATTTAATAATCCATTTGTGCCCAGCAAACTTAAATGTTTTTATTGTTAGTTTTGGAATCTGAGATGAGCCACTTGTTTGATAGCCCCCATGAGTTTTTGTTGGTGGTGGGGCTGTTTTTGTATGATGGCGATTATTATGGCTTGAATCAACTAAAATAAAAAGAAACCAATTTAAATATTCTTAACACTTTGCCCCCTTGTTTTGCTGCGAAGAGCACGCTTGTTGCCACAGTAAATGTCGCTATGGTAACTAAAACTCTAAATCCAACTAACCTCTCAGCCAACAAGAGGATATTTTGACTGTTGCTATGGTAACTAAAACTCCAAATCCAACTAACCTCTCAGCCAACAAGAGGATATTTTGACTGTTGCTATGGGGCACCGCTTTCTAAAATTGAAANTTTTTATTGTTAGTTTTGGAATCTGAGATGAGCCACTTGTTTGATAGCCCCCATGAGTTTTTGTTGGTGGTGGGGCTGTTTTTGTATGATGGCGATTATTATGGCTTGAATCAACTAAAATAAAAAGAAACCAATTTAAATATTCTTAACACTTTGCCCCCTTGTTTTGCTGCGAAGAGCACGCTTGTTGCCACAGTAAATGTCGCTATGGTAACTAAAACTCTAAATCCAACTAACCTCTCAGCCAACAAGAGGATATTTTGACTGTTGCTATGGGGCACCGCTTTCTAAAATTGAAATTCAGCAATGAGCATGTCAGTTGAAAGGTTGCAAAGGTTGGAAGGACGTTATCATGGCGAAATTGATTCAACCTCCACCAAAATTTACACCCGAGGAATGGCACCGGTCCAACCATTTAAATTATAACAGCGCCGAAAACCAACGGAAATTGGCAGAAAGAATTCGAGATGAAAGTTTACGACTCCAACACGAAACTAATGTAACCACTGTCAAAACACAAAATGATGTCAATAAAAAGTTTGAACAAAGAATTGGGGATCTAGGCTTTTGGAAATCAGAGTTGGACAGGCAAAATGAAGAAACTCAAAATGAAATTAATGAAATGCTTCGATATAAGAAGCGTCTCGAGAATGCTCTTGATGCTACCGAGCTTCCACTTCATATTGTTAGTCAATGCTTACTTAATCGTGAAAGAAGAATTGGTGTAGATCTGGTTCATGACGATGTTGAAATACAACTTTTGAAGGTATCTTGGCATTTGATTTTGTAAATAAAGTAGTACTCCAAATTATTGAGAGATTTTTTTGCCGGTTTTTACACCTAACTGTAGTTTAGACGAATTTAATAGTTTTTAATATTCACGGAGTTTTTTTACCAATGTTCTCAAATCGATATAGACTTCCGTCACTAAGTGTAAACATATGCCTGAAGTGATAAACGCTTGATATATTTTATTTTTCTTTTAAATTCATTGTATAAGGTTATTGTATTTTAAATTTATATAAGTCATAATAATCTTACAGTCACATCGCTTGGAAATTGAAACAAAAAGGATTGTCTGTAAAGTGCTGTTCGGCTGGATGTTAAGGCAGTAATTTGCAATACGAAAGCCCAAGTTCCACAGGCAACTGTGCGAGTTACACCTTTATACCTACAGGAAGAATAAAGGAAATAAGTCTTTAAAATATAGGATTCGCAGCTTAAAATCACCCAAAATGTCGTCGAAATTTAACTGAACGGTATGTATAGGTTAAAGAGCTATGAGCTCGTTTCCCATGTCTTGTATTTTTGTTTGAGGTTTTAATGTGATAATAATTTACACAACTTTGGGATCAGGAACCATCAATTTGAAAAAATGTAGTAAGATTTAGGAGGAACAATTGAACTGTTAATGTATAAGCGTATTTGTTTTCCTTTCCAATTTAGGAGGTAGAAATTATTGAAGGTGTACAAGCACTTCTTCGAAAGACTTTGGAGCAAGCTATTGAACAAATTAGGTATGTAAAAAATGTGCAAGCACTGCCAAGTGCATCTGCTTAATTCAGTTATTGCTCGTTTCTTGTCTTTTATTTTGACAAATTTTCGAAAGTGCATGCATGGCATCCGTAATCAAAAATATATTTGACTTGTAAACATGAAAACGTATAGAGAGGTTACACACCCAAACTCTGTCATGATAGTAGCTCACAAAATCAAGTCCTAAATTTGAAGTATCATAGCAACAGTTAATAATTGATAAATTTTTACGGTCATTCTTAGAAAATCTTGGACCATCTTTTACAACTATGTATGGTGTTTGGATTTTTTCCTTGATGCATGTTCATCTTCTCATTGTATGCATTGAACTGCATGAGTAAAATACGAATTCTGGGTTTGACTACATTAAAAGTTATTTGCATTGAGTTCGACTTTTTCCACTAGGCACGGATATAAGATTTAATTAAATGACTTTTTTTTCTTCAAATGCCGTATGAGATTCTAAAGTGAGGTACCAACTGAAAAACTTTCTGTGTCTGATGCAGCATACAGAACTTCATCAATCGTCAGCTCTGTTATTAAAACTACTTTTTTAGCTTAAGTTAATTAAATAATAGTTTACTGGCCATAATTAATCAAATAGTATTGCTTAGTCTCTTTTGGGGAGTTTCTTGTCAGTTAGACCTGCATGTCAATTTTTAGCTTATTATGGCAGTGTTTTCTCTATTTTGTATGGTAAAGCTACTAAAATCAAATTTCTCCCACGATGCCTATGGTTTATGTGTATTTTATTTGCACCCTGGAAAGCAAGGGGAAAATGAAAGAAATCCAACAATGTAAGCTGATACTTGCCAATAAAAGAGCTGATAGAGATACCCTGTTGATGTGTGTAGTTTATATATGTATACTCTTTCCTATATTTCATCTGCATAACTTTATAAAAAAGTATTAGTAAAAATCTGAGAGCTGTATTTTTGTATTTACAATGAATAAATATACGAAAGGGCAGTTGTTATCAATCATTGGCTGCATCCCATCTCCATCTAAACTCCTGCATTAGTGGTGTTGACAGTGGATAATTTTTCAATACATTTGTTTTATGAGGACAATTTTATCTTAGAGCATACGATAAGAAGTATAGTTAATGTATATTAGTAAGTTGCTTTGTTTTGTTTTAATCAATCACAATAAGATGATAATAGCATCCTATAAACAGAAAGTGTGATATATCCCTTTTAATGTTCCCTTATAGATTACTGCGATCAGCAAAGTATTACTTGGATAAAGATATTAATGACAAATTTAGTGCATTGTCAATAGACAATATGTGCTCTTCTTTAAAAAATGAATCACAAGGTACATATTATGCACCAACAGCAGTCAAGATTGAAACCAAGTAAGTCAATTTTTTACATAGTTTAATTTCTTTTATTTTGGTAGTAAAATTATATTTTTAAGTTAAAAAAAATGGTATGCAGGTTAAAAAATAAAAAATTAAATGTGCTAAACCATTTGGCTTTTATTTCATTGCTGTATATTCATTTCAACTTAAAGTTTTGCTGTGAACCTGTTTCATAAAAACACATTTATTGGTAAAAACATTGTTTATCATGTCACAAACTTGATACCTACTTTTATGTATATATACATATACATAATGTAAAATGCTTAAGGTGTATAACAGGGCAATATCCAGAAAGTGAAACATGAAATATTGCAATTGTAGTTCTGTAATATTTTAACCATCAGGCAATAATCCTACAAAGGCTTTATAAGCTCTTATGTACATTAAATAAGCAGGTCATCAAATACTATATGACATTGTGATACAATTAATGCATTAGGTTAATTGTTTAAGAAAGAAAGCCCTGTGTGGTAAATTATTTTGGTTGGAATTGCTAAAGAGGAATTTGTTTTCATTTACAACAAACAGGTGTTAAGTTGGTCATTCCAAACAGAGCTGTTGAATGGAGGTTGTAATACTCTGAAGATGATTTTTTTCTAAATTCAAGAAGTTGCTCACAAGTAGTGTCATTTGTTGAAGTAGTTTGACATACAAGAGTGGTTCTATATCTTCTACCAGATCGAAACTCCGGTAGAAATGGAAGCTTTGAAGATGATAATGTAGCACAGTAGATTAATAGAACAAGATGAGGATCTGAACCAGTATCTCTTCACTTAATGAGATTGTGATTGACAGTTTAAACAATTCTTGAAGTGATACTATTTGAGTTATTAAAGCATAATATAAAGGTGATAGTTATAAACATTGATTCCTGAAATTTAGCCCACTGCATTATAATTTTGTAGTAGTAATAGTAGTAGTAGTGTTAGTAGTAGTAGTCTTTATGAAGAAACTAAATGCATGCATCCACCAAATCAAATTTTCAACAACCAATTCCCAGTGCCAAACCACAGAGCACTGAATGGAGTTGGAATTACTACTATTATTAGTATTACTATGGCAAGCACAGAAATAATAATAACTATGGTAGTAGCAGTAGCAATAGTGTTGATAGTAGTAGTAGTAGTAGTGGTGGTGGTGGTAGTGATAGTGATATATCTGTATCATTGGAAAGGAGCATAGGCTTATTATTTAAGGAGGATGAGAAGATAGTAAAATACCCTCCTTTCATGAATGGGATTAAGAAGATAAATTTGGTTTCAATAAGACTTGTGCTTGTTGTTGTTAATAACAGTAATAATAATAATGATAAAAAATAACATAATTTTTTTTCCTCTGTGCACCATTAGGGATGCTATTAGTTTTCATTAATACGTACTTATCTCAAAATATCTGCTGAGGCTAAAATATTTATTTTCTAAATCTGAGAAATCTTACAAGTGGTTTGACTGTATATTACATTATTCCTTAATTAATAAAGAGGGCTACAGGTCCAAAAATAGCTGGTATTCTTTATTATTATTATTATCATACCCAGCATCATTGTTGTTGTTTTTTGACTTATGTTATTTGACTTTGACTTTCTTTTTCTTTAGTTTTTGGCACACTGATTTTCTAAATATATGCTTATTTATGTATTTTATAATTATGCAGCTCAGTAACACCTGAAGAGTGGGAGACCTTTTCCAATAAAAATGTACTAAAGGCAGAGAGAGAAAGAAATTCATCTCTAACATTGAGGAGCATGATTGATGAAATACTGCAGGAAACCTTTAATGATCAGATGCAGCAATTTAATACTGTAAATCTTGCATTTAAGAAAAGAATTGAAGAAACAGAAAAGGCAAAGTCATCACTTGAAGACCATTTAAGCAAGGTATGTAATAAAGGCATAATTTGTGCATTCTAATACTCTTTTTGTATCATTACTTAGAAATAATTATTATTTCAATTGAATTATTGATGCTTCAAAATTTATTTTTAAAATTTGTAGGAGATATGACAAAGAATGTGTATCTAAGAGAAAGTTTACCCAAGTAGAGAGATAAAAAGAACATATCTCTCAACTTGAACCAGTGAATAATTTGTCTTGTTTTAAAATTGGGAAATTCAGGATCCTAAATTTGTTTCAGATATATCAAGATAATCAAATGATTCTAGCTGAAAAGAGTTAATTTTTAGGCACAATGTATACTCCAAAAACTCTTGCTTGGGAATATTAAATGCTTTGAGTGATTTCTAGCATGTATTTGCAAAAATCGGTCAATACAAAAGAAAAGTTACAAAAAGTTATCCCGAAAATCTGATATTATCATTATTATTATATCACTCATTAAAACTACTGCATTTCATTCCAATAAAAAGCTAGATTTATCTTATGTTATTCCAGCAGCCACAACATGTAACAAAATATTTTACTTCGACTGTGTGCAAAAGTCAGCATATTGTTTCACATTCTGCAGACTTTTGCTTTTTTATCTTTGTGTTAATAGTATTGGCTGTGCTTCTTTCATTTAGGTTTTGGAAGAGATAAAAGAAATGGAAGAAAATATTGAAAAACTGAAGCAAGCAATTGATGAAAAACAGAAGCCCATGAAGGTCGCACAAACTCGTCTTGACCAAAGGACCTATCGACCAAATGTGGAGCTCTGTCGAGACAGAGTACAATATCGTCTTGTAAGTGAAGTAACCACAATAACCAATAGCATTGAAAGGCTTCAAGAAATGCTTGCAGCGTCTGATGAATCCCTGAAAGCTCTCGTGAGGCAGCAGCTAACCTTGGAAGAAGATATAGAAATCAAGACAAACTCTCTTATTATTGACAGAGATCAAAATGTGGAGTTGAGAAAACAAATCGACCACAAACCCTACTGAATTGCATGGTTGATGTTTTCCAGTATAAAATATTCATTGCTTGTACTTTTAAACTTTATTTGAAGGTAACAAGTTGCAGGTCTTTTGAACTGATAAGTAATCTGTAATTTTTATGTATATTAGATATAAAATTTTAAGGGAAAATATACTTGCATACCTTGGGTCATTTTGCTACATTTCCTGGTAACTTTTCATTTGATAACCTAAACCTGTAACAAGTAATTTAGTAAAGGCAAGTAAGTCGACTTTTCAAAGTGACTACCAGAACGAGAGAAATTGTTTCTAAAGACAGCGGGCAGAAGACACAGCAAGTAAAAACACAAAAACTATGTGAATGTTTTTTCTCCAAGAACTATCCTGTCCTTATAGATCTGAGAAGCATATTTTAAATGTATAAATTAAGGCTGTCGAGCGTAATTCTGCATATGGAGTAACAATGAAACAAAAAATGGAAGCTCTTTAGCTATTTTGAAAAGGCTGACAAAGACAGTAATTTAATTTTTGGTGGAGTGTTCCACAGTGGTAAATTCAGTACCTCATACTTTCAAGACAATGTAGTGCTTGAATGTGATGAAGGGCTTCTACTTTGCCAGGGTCAAGGCTAATTATATCGGCTGAGAACATCAACCCATAAAACTTTAAAGAACACTGAGCAAACTCACACCTAACTTCACTTGTAAGTTACACCCAATTCTCTGGTTCGCCAAAATAACTCCTCAAGTATATGGTAGTGATGGTCATCATCTTTGTCACCAATTATGATATCATCATGTATATTGCGCACCCCTAACCCTCAAGACGTTTACGCAACTCTTCGTGAAACAGCTCAGGAGCAGAGCATGTTCCAAAATTTAGCCAACGGTATCGAAACACGCAAACATGAGTTGAAAATTTGGTAATATTTCTACTCTGCTCCTCTTGCAACAGCTGATGAAATCCGCCGAGTCCAATTTAAATGGTGCAAAATACCTGCACCATTTAAATCATTTCTGAGTTCTTCTGATCTGTCATGCCATGTCCTCTTTATGGTCCGATTTGGTTCGCCCACACACATTCGTATATCATCTGAATCAGGTTTCGGTATAATTACAATGGGTGAAACCCAGTCCGTGGTACTGTCCACTTATTCGATTATTTTAGACTCGTACAACCTTTTCAGTTCTTGAACCTGTCAGTGTTTCTGGGCAACTGGTTTAACATTCTTGTCAATATCTAACTAAAGTTCCGCACCGTTCATCTTCCCGATGCCATGGAAAAGGTCAACGTAGTCCTGGATTAACTTGCTTACTTTTCCTGGCAAACCTGTAGTGTGCTTTCAATATTTTTGTAGGGCTAGGTGTACAAAGTGGGTTGATTTCAACAACTTTTGTTGGAGTTTTAGGATCTGATATTGTTAAGCCACACTTTACAGAGTTAACGATATGAAGTATGCCCAAATTTATGGCTGACGATGACCCCAACAAACACCCTGATGATCGTGTGCCTTTTACAACATAGAAATCTGCCGTATCGAAACAGTTTTTATTTGAAATAACCACAGTGGACTTCCAACAAGTGGCAAGGGCTCAGCAGAGTTATATGGAAGCTGCTTGGGCTTTGTTTTTTCAATATAAACCTTCCCTTTCAACCTGTTGTGGTTATTTTCTTCTAAAACATTGACATCAGCCCCGGAGTCAATTTGAAGCTGTATCGGAATATCATTAATATTCAGTCACATGGGTGCTATATTTCTTCTTTTCCGACCTAGTGTTTGTGTTTGCAACATTTATGACATATTCGTCATCACTGCTATCGCTATCTGTATTAAAGGTGGCCATCACTTTTTTGACTTTATTTCTACACTTTACATTCAGAGCATGGCACGTGCTGATGCCACCGAGGCACATCGTGAAAATTACATCGAGTAGTTGTCTCCCGCAGACAAGTAACGAAACCATCAAGTAGCTCTTCATCTTGAGCTGGCTGACGAAAATTATACCGGTGGTTATGACATTTTACAGCCCTTCTCTTCTCATGATGTGACCGAAAAATCTAAGTTGTCTACTCCTGATGTTGTTCATAAGGCATCTCTTCTCTCCAACCATCCTCAAGACTTTATCGTTAGATTTCAAGTCAGTCCATGGGATTTTCATCATTCTTCGCCATAATCACATTTCTGTTGCTTCAAGTCTTTTCTTCATTGTTTCAGATATGCTCCAACTTTCGACGTCGTTTGACAGAGCAGACCACACATGTGACTTTATAAGCCGCTTCCTTGTTTTTATTGACAGCTTTCTATTTGTGAGGATCGCTTTCATATTAATAAAACTTTCCTTGGTAATACTTATCCTTTTCCTGATCTCAGTCATACATCTTGCATCACTCGTTACTGTACTTCCCAGATATTTGAAGTTGTTTACTTGTTCGACCTGTTTGTCGTTGCATCTTAACATCACTCTTGGGGTTTGGTTGGTTTTGTTTGGTAAACACCATAACTTTCGTCTTTTCTGCATTTATATTTAAGCCTTTCTCTTCACTGTCTGTTTGTACTTTGTTGAAAATTTCCTGTAGTTGTCCTTCTGAATCTGCTATTAGTACGGTTTCATCAGCATACCTCAAATTATTAACATTCTTTCCACCGACTCTTACTCCTTCCATCGATGTTATGCCTCTTATTATTATCTCTTCATAAATTGAAAACAAATCTGGTGACAGTACACATCCCTGCCTAACTCCTCTGTTGACATTATGAAAATTCGTAGTCTTTCCTCCGGTTTTGACGCAGGCTTTTTGAGCGAAATAAAGGTTCTTTATCAATCTATAAGCCTTTCCACCGATACCAATATTTTTCAAAACTTCCATTAACTTCACATGACGAACGCGGTCAAAGGCCTTTTCGTAGTCAATAAAGCAAACGTAAAGGACACGTTGCTTTTTTAACATCCTTTCGCTTAAAACTCGCAAGAGGTAGATTGCATTACTCGTTCCCTTTCCTTGAACGAATCCACACTGTTCTTAACTACAGAAAATAATAAAGGGAAGCAAATATTCGAAGAATACCAGAAGTAAGAAAAAAATAAGTCCACAAAGTTGGGTAATTCATAATCAAAGCACAATGGTTAAAATAAAGTGCAGTACGTAATACCTGTCGGGTGACAAGCTAAAAAGAGTTTCAAGCAACAATAAAAATATCTGAGCCTTCCAAGAGAAACAACCGTCATAAGTCTTGAAGCCCTATAGTGTACTTTCCATGCACGTAAGTGGATGTATGCACTGTAATAACCTGTCTAGTCAGGAACTTGCTTCCCCTCCAGGAGGTCAGGATGCCAATGAAAAAACACTTTAAAGTAAAGATCAAATTATATTAACATTAAAATTATTTTCTCTAAAATTAGGTCACGATAAGTTCTAATGGACCTGTAATTATTCGGTTATTTTGAAGCCTTTTCACATTGTTCCAACTACCTGTTTCGTATTCATTTAAGAGAGGTTTCAATTTTCCTAAACTCAAAATTGATGGTAAGACTTGGCAACCACATTCTGAATCATATACCTTTCCAAATCTGCTTTAATATTTTGGCTCACAAGACGAAACCTACTTTTCGTAGAAGACTCGAGTTTTTTTGTGTAGCTGAAGGAAGCCCACACACTTATTTCCAACTCGAACTTGATGTAGGAAAAGGTCAGACTATTCAGATAATACTCCAGTGGCATAACTTAGTAGTAGGTATTTCCTTCGTAAGGCTGAGAACAGAGAACACTTTATGTATGACATCACAAAGTATATTCTAAATCAAGCACGTTTAACATGTGATAATGTAACCATGGCGAGTTTGGAATGCGTAGGTAAGTTTGCTTCACTGTTGTCCATGTATTGCTTGTTGCTCATGCTGAACAGATAGGTGAAAACCTTAAACTATTATTCTGCCTTATCTATTTTTTGCTCGTTGTTTTTTGCTCGAAGTTCTAGCTTTCACCCCATTGTAGATCTGCTGACTGTCGGCTTTGTGATTTGGTCTTGCTTGGAATGAGAGTTTCAAAAGAATGCTTGCATGCCAAAAAACTCTGTACTATCTAGTCATGTCCCTTGGATTCCATTCCGTCTCTACGCAGTGAAAATCTAAATAATATGGTCAGTTGGCAGAGAAAAGGGGAGGGCGGACAGCAGACAGGTTGTTTGCACTAACTCATATCCTTACTTAGACGTAAGTTGTAGTTTTCGGTGGAAAATCGGTAGTTGTTTCTTTGTAGTGATCATCAATTGGATTGATCAGTTTTATTGGCACTGCTAAGTATTGTAAAAGTTTCCTGACGTTTACCTGATTTCTCTCGTTAAGTTAAACAATGAATTCAAACAGCAAAACTCGCTTGCTGTTTTAAGGTACAGGAGGCATTGCACACAACTATCGGCAGCATACCCGATCACCTCAAAGTTCATTCTTGCATATAGCTAGTAATGCTGAACATACTTCTCTTTTGTATCACGTAGCCACTTGTTTACAACTATTTATGTCAAATATTTCGTAAGCGTTAAATGGTTAATGAATGGTAATCACTTTTTAAATTTAAAAGATCTTCAGGTTAATAAACGAGCTGTAGCCAATTGTTAGTCGAGTGTCTCAACAAAGATCCCAACCAACTTTTAAGCTTCTCGGTTTGTCTTATTTGTCCCATCTATATTATGAAGAATTAATTGGATCGTCCAAGGACTTGTTTCTCATTATCTATATAGATTCAGGTGAGCCATCACGATACGAATCTGCCTAGTCTCTGTAATTTCACATTTTTGGTCGAAGGATTGATTGCCTGGACGAAAACTTATAATAGGTGACAGCCGTCACTGAAAATGGATGAAGTTCGTTTAACTCCAATTTTGTTATTGCCTACCTTGAGGCAGAACGAGGAAAAAGGTTGTTGGTAAAACTGCATATTTCGACCCCCCCCCAACCCCAACCCCTATGTGAACGTACGTTATACTTTTTTGACCATCGTTGGTAGTTGCCATTTCGAAAAATAAGTTGAAAATTATGCCATTGATTCTTCTTTTATTGAAGCTCACGTGCTTAAATTCGAAAATTAAAAAATTGACACCAGGCTGTTGTGAGAAATGAAAGCAATTATAATTAGATACAAGCCGAATATAAACGAAAGTAATTCGAGATACACAAACAATAAATGTGTAAAAACAGATAAGAATAATTACACCTGCACAACTGTCTTTTGCCGTCATTACTTTGTGAAAACTGCAAGCAAAAAAATTTCTTAATGTGAACGTTGTCATCTTGTAAACCCTACTACCATTTGTTCGCTTTTTAAGATACCCTCCTCAGTGCAAACGTAATAAATGGATGCCCCCCACTTCCTGTATAAGATAGTGAAAACAGTACAAGTATCATCAGGATCTCTTGTTTACAACTATTACCCATCAGTTCAAGACTTTTACTGGTTTCACTTACTTGTATATGTATGTTTTTGTCTCTATCTATGTACGTATACGTATAAATACCTGTATGGTTGTACTCGTAACCACATTGAATCGGGCCAACTACAATAACTGGGATCTAATTGAGGGATAGAGGGATATGTGCGTAGAAAAGATAGACAGTAAATAATACTGAACTTCCGATGTTTGTTACAAGGATATCTTTTTTGACGCCCTGTTATCTGTCAACGGACTCCTATGAAATTGTTGCTATTTATATGTAGTTGGCCGTCTTCCATATATTCACACGACGGCCGCCTGTTTTTACCTTAACATTTTCCCGTCTTTAATCTCTTCCTTTCTTTTCCCGGTGAAGGAATCGTTATTCTTGTCAAACAAGTGACTTCCTAACGTGCATAATTATTTCTGAGATGGAGGGGTAAAAATCCACCATTTCAAAAACCAACTAAATTATCACATTCTTTTTCAGAGGTGGTTAAACCAGTCAATCACAGCTTGCAAGCTCCTTCATTGAGTAAGACATATAAAAAATCTAATTTTTTATTAATGCGCTAGAGTATTTGCTTGTCCCCAGTTTCTAAATTGCTCTTGGGTTGATTAGTCTGCATGACACTCTGATCGGAAAGCATTCTTTGTGGCCCTTGGTTGTTACGTATGCCCGTTGTTTGGGCTTTGTTTTCACTTTCTCAATTATTCCAAGCTTTGAGGTAATATCCTTAAAGTCCCCGTTGATTTTATTTATAGTTAAGGTCTTGGATTTCTTGTACGTCTGAGTGATGTTTTCTCTTAAAAAGATTTTGGTACTCTTTCACTTCCATTTGATAAAAGTTTCTAGTTCTATCCGGGACCAATACTTTTAAGGATAAAATGATGGTCTGTCTTTTTCCAGTTTTCTTTGAAAGGGGCTGCGAATGGTCCTAAACTGAAAATGTTCAACTATGTTGATCAGCTCTCCTTTGATGGGCTTCATTTCATCTTTTAAAGATGCACTTCACCTTGATTTTAACTGGAAATCCTTTTTCTTTTCATGGTTCTCGGTTGTGTTTAGGAAGAATAAAAGTTCCCATTTCATCCTGTTGATTACGCCTTCAACTTTCAACAGGAGCAAATACACATTACGCTGTCAACTTTAAGCCACTATAATTCCAATCAACCAGAAATCTTTAGTTAAAATGATGATCGCATTGTTACGTGAAACTTAAGTAGTTTCAGTAGCCTTCAGCTTTTCCTTAGATATTTAATGAAGCTCTACATAACTGCATTGCGCACTTTTAGTTTCTGGTGAATCGACTAAAATTTTCACACATATATGTAATACTGTAACGCAATACAAAATATAATGAGATTCAATATCACTCGGCTGTGGGAGTCTCACCAATTATTTACTTGTTTGGTTTATTTGCAAACTAATTATTCAAGTTCTAAACTGTGTCCTGACACATCTCCACGTATAGGTGCGTTATATTAGGCATTTAAACATTAAAAAATATAGCTCATCACGTTAAGGACTATTTGGGGGGTCAGCCTGTTAAGATACAGTTATTATAGTCTAGATTTCTTTGCTGATTTTTAACTTTGAATTGAGTTAAATCTCGTTGAAAAACCTGGTTACAGTTTCTTGGAGAGATAACTTCTATCATACCATTTCTATTAAGTTTAGCGTTGTACAGAAGCAGACGTCAAGCCACTGTGGAGATGGTAAGGGTCTCCCTGACTTTCGATCCTGAGTAAAAGTATGCCTTATTAAAATTAGATTACATATTTTACAATTTTCTATTCATATGTATTTTTTCCTTTTCCAAGACATCGAGTGATTTTGTAACATTTGTTTTCAAAAATGAAAGGAAGTCGAAGAAATCTCGAAGCAGTGATAAAAGTATTAAGATACCTTATTTTGACAGCTTTTCTTTTCTTCCCATCAACATTAACTTTTCCATTACACATTTAAACATGTGTTCTAATGCCAGAAAATTCCCCTGCCTTTAAAATACCATGCCACGCACTTGAACAGTACAAGTATGGGACAATTTGGTACCATTATTTTGTATATATTACCCTCCCTTCTTGCAGTCTAGCTCTGCTGTATACGAGTACCAGTGTCTGGTATCATTTGCTGTATGGTATTGCTAATAAAAAATCGATTCGTTTTGTCGAGTTTGGTGAGCGCACATCTTACGTATTTAATTACCCTTGAATATCTCTTTACTACAAACCTCGACTACATCGGAGTAAAACTGACTGACAACAGGTATTATTTCTTGAACTTTCCAACTTCGGGTATATAGTGAATAGTAAATAAGTCGGGAATATTTGCGCAACTAGTTAAAGTACGTGTACCTATGAGTGTTCTAAAGGAAAGATCTAGGTAATCTGTATACAAATATTCGAAGTCTCAAATAATCAACTACGAATAAGTTCTTAAAAAGAAGTCTATCCCTATTCCTATCTCTATTCCTAACCCAATATTCAACACATCCAAGGCTTGGATAACGAAAACTGCACAGAAAACTGTGTTATTTTTTGTTTTCCGAACTGTTGTGAGATTCTCCGTGAGCTGCCATCTTGATGTGGCATTGCCGCCATCTTGATGGTATATGCACAGGCGTGTATCGTTGTGGCGGGAATCAAACAGACGTCTGCACGCCGTGGTGTTGGGGAGACGTGCTTTCCAGTGGAGTTAAGGGAAGTATTTTGTTCTACTTGACTATTTGTACAACTGTGTATGATAACTAGTTTATTAGTACTTCTGTTTGCGTTTAACTAGTGTACTACTGCGTACGTTAACTAGTTGTTTTACTGTGAACGAACAGGGTTCGTTTAGTTGGTTTATTGTACATTACCGATGTACCAGTAGTTAGCAGTATTAATCTGTTATTACTACCGCTACGGGACTGTCTGATACAGTTCGTAGGTGGCGTTGGTGGTGACAAGGGGAGGTTGGAGGTCACCGCAATTATTTTATTGAATTTTCTTTAAATGCATTCAACAACAAGCTATCTCGGGCTTGTTTCTGTTTTAACATAATTCTATGTCAAAGGAGGGCGAGGGGGGCTTAGGCCCCTGGGGGATTCTACGGGTGGAATCCCCGGCCAGTCCGATGCTAGCACTTCTGCCGAGGGGCAGGCAGCTGCGGCACCCCAAGTGGTGGGGCAGGGCATTGTGGTTGATACTAGTGTGTTGGCTAGCATTCTTAACCAGGCCCGAAGTCCGATTCTAGACCGATTTCGCCGCCAGCTTTCTCCCTTTGCCGGTGACGGTGTTGTGGAGATTGCTGAGTGGCTTGCAGCCTATGAGAGGCTGTGTGAGGTGGAGCGTGTAGAGCCCACAGATCTCCTTACCTATATGCTCGCAGGCAATGCTGCAAGAGTTTATAATAGCATGAGGGTAGGGAAGGCCGCCGACTGGAGGGTCATTAAGGCTGTGCTCACAGCTGAGTATGCTATGCCTCGGCAGGAGGCATGGCGCAGGTATGTCAACTGTAGGCTGGAAGCCGGTGAGGATTTTCATTCAGAGGATGGAGACCGGGGCAGCCCGTCCTTCCCAATGGAACCTTAAAATCCACTGGGATCTTGAGTGGTGCCTCTGCATCACGGGACAGTCTGATGTTGTCCAGGGTGGCTGGTAGGACTAGCTGTAGTCGTATGCCAGTCATCTGTGCGATCTTAAGTGGTCATTCTTCCTTGTGTCTTGTTGACACTGGAAGTGAGCGGATCCTGGTGAGTCTGCGGGTGGTGGAGAGCCGTAAATTACGGCCAGGAAGAGTAGTACTGACTGCAGATGGCAAGGCCTCTCATGTGAAAGGCCAATGCCGAGTCACCATTGGGTTGCAGGGGCATTGCTTTGGAGTGACTGCACCGGTGATGAGTGAGCTGAGTAACCTTGGTGTTGACTGTCGCCTTTGTGGCGATGCCATTGACCACATGGGTGGTGTTACTGTTAGGAGAGGGTCAGATTCCAAATATTCAGTTCAATGGGGTAAGCCTTACCCTAAAGACTGTTGTGGGGTGCCTCAAACTGAGAGGGCTCGTGCTATTGCTGCTACTGGGGTAAGCAAGGTGGGCCAAAAGTGGTCGGGAAGTGACTCCAGGTCACTTCGGGTTGAGGACCCTGATTTCACTGCTGAATTTATTGACGGTCGGTGGACTGTCCGTTGGCAGTGGTCTGACAAGTCCTCGGGTGTCAGAGTACAAGTGTACTCAAGCACCACATGTGCGAGAGCGCTACTGCACTGAGTTGGAAAGCTGGATTTCCAAGGGTTGGCTGAAGCAATGGGATGGTCCTGTTAAGGGTGTCATTCCTTTGCTGGCTGTGTTTCAGCCAACCAAAGACAAAGTGCGACCAGTCATGGATTATCGTGAGCTGAATAACATTGTCGAGTGTCATACTGGTGATGACATGGTCACTGTGTGTGGCGAGGTCAGGAAATGGAGGCAGTTACAGGGTGAACTGAAGGTGGTTGATCTAAAGTCCGCGTATCTGGAGATCCATATATTCAAGACCCTGTGGAAGTTCCAGGTCGTAAGGTATAAAGGGGTGCACTATGCCTTGACACGCCTGGGGTTTGGATTGTCTTGTGCACCAAGAATTATGACATCCATTCTATGCAAGGTGTTGTTGTTGGACAACAGGGTTTGTCGTGGAACTGATCACTATATTGATGATATAGTGGTGCAGGAGTCTGTAGTCAGTGTGGGTGAGGTTCATGCTCACCTCACCAGATATGGGCTTGAGACGAAGGAGCCAGAGGACCTTGATGGAGGTCGATTGCTGGGTATTGCTCTGCATAAGGGCTCCAGCGGACATCTGCATATGTCGAGGGGAACGCCTCTTACTGACATCAACCTTGATATGAAGGGGTTGACTAAGCGAGGGTTGTTCTCGTTGTGTGGCTGTTTGGTTGGTCACTACCCAGTAGCTGGGTGGCTACGCATTTACTGTAGCGTCTTGAAGCGCTTAGGGAGTAGTGGACCCTGGGACTCTCCTGTTGAAGAGTCAGTCGTCAAGTTGATGATGGAGCTACTGAACAGAGCTCATCTGGAGGACCCAGTCAGGGGTGTTTGGCAGATGAGTCCACGTGGTGCTGTGACTGTGTGGACTGATGCCAGCTCACTTGGTTTGGGCGTGGCTCTGAAGGTTGATGGCAGCATTGTGGAGGATGCGTCATGGCTCAGAAAAGAGTCGGACCATCAACACATTAATGTTGCCGAGCTTGAGGCTGTGGGTCGTGGNTGTTCTACTTGACTATTTGTACAACTGTGTATGATAACTAGTTTATTAGTACTTCTGTTTGCGTTTAACTAGTGTACTACTGCGTACGTTAACTAGTTGTTTTACTGTGAACGAACAGGGTTCGTTTAGTTGGTTTATTGTACATTACCGATGTACCAGTAGTTAGCAGTATTAATCTGTTATTACTACCGCTACGGGACTATCTGATACAGTTCGTAGGTGGCGTTGGTGGTGACAAGGGGAGGTTGGAGTCACCGCAGTTATTTTATTGAATTTTCTTTTAATGCATTCAACAACACGAACAAAATATGAGAAAAATGGTGCTCAACAGGAAAAAGTAAAAATTACAAATAAAGGTCATTGAAGAAACGACACAAAAACACAGCTAATTAAGCTGGCTGGACATTGTGAAGTAAATGGAGTGTGTTAAGTACTTAAGGGCCACTGCTTTATAAAAAATAGGGGTACGACGTGTATTAAGATACAAGCGAAATAAAATGGCCATCATGAAACATTGGGAAAAAAAAAGTATCTGTCATACACGTCTTTTTTTTAATAAGAAACCGGTTTACAAGAAACTCTAGTCGCTTGAGCTCGGAAACCTAAGAAACTACTGTAGTAAGCTCACTTTATTCTAAGAAACTGAGAAATTTTGTGAGCTAAATTTTGCCCTCGTTGTTAAGAATATTGTGAAAGATTTGTCTTTTTAAAGCAAAAGAAAAGAAAAACGCCTGTTTAATGTAGTGTAACCCAGACCTTACTTTTCGTGATCATAATTTTGGAACATTCGAATGGTTGTTTTCAAACGAAGTTTATCATAAATTTCGAACGTTTAAATGTTTGCAAAGTTTATTTTAGTTGCGAGTTTAAATAATGGTTGAGATACTGTATAACGTTCAATCATGTCAAAGCAAGCAACTTTGTTCCAATTTAACTTTACGAAGAAAGTTATGCATCGTGATGAATGGATTAATGTCACAGCACCTACACCAACCAACAAAAAACGATTCTAAGTTCCCTTGTGTAAAATGTAGGTCGTTATTCAAAACAAAAGGCGCTCAGTGGATGTATGAAAAATGGTGAATAAAAGAACCAGCATCTGCAAAGCAAATTTCGTTTAGCAACTCATCTGAAAAAAGTGAAGAACATTTTGGAGCTATTGCTAAGTCCGTAGTTGAAAACTTAGTCACTACAATAGTACAAAACGAAGAAA
>RDPX01000267.1:1119578-1138008 GCA_003991215.1 Morbakka virulenta
CTTATCATAAATCAGTTGATATATATTGGCAGCAATGCGCTTGGGCAGACACTCAAGTGAGTGTTGATTGGGTACGAAATACCTTACGGCCTGCCGTGGAAAACCTTACCGAGTTTGTTTTATTTTGTGATAACCTGAGTGATAACATCTGAACAGTTCTTGTCTGAGATCAAAGCACTAAATGGGTTCGTATGGTTTGGAGTTAAAGATGCTACAGACATATGGCAGCTGGTAGACAATGCTATGGCGCACTTTACAAGAGATTGATAGGCAACATCCAAAACGAGTGGCTAGAAAGTGAGGAAAACATTTATCTGTGGTTGGGAAATTCTGAAAGAAAACTTACCGCGTCAGAACGTAGAATTTTGATCACACATTGGGTTGGTGAAGCCTATGAACGTCTGCAATCAGAGGAATACAATCAAACTCGATATCGTTGCTTTGAGAAAACTGGTTGCCTTATTACCGCCGATGGCTCAAATGATTCCAAAATTCAAAATTAAGCCTGAAGGCCTCCATGATTATGTTGTGCCAAAAACATTACCCGTTCAAATTTCTGAAAATGCTGCAGAATGAGTTGTTCCAGTGGCTGCACCAGAGCCTAGCGAAGTCTTTGAGAGTGATGTTGAGGATCCATTCGATGTTGTTAGTATATCAAATGGCGAACGCAAAGATGAGGAAACCGATCGTGTATATGATCACATAATGTCAAAGAGAAAAGTACGCGCTCTTTATGATAATGGATAGCACACTGGTACCATACAATGGTATAATAGCAAATTAGATGAGTATCGAATCTTGTTTCCTGATGGAACAGACGACTATATAAAGCTAGATGATTTCGATGGCATTGAAATAATTCTATTGTAAAGACATACATAAACACTCTTAATTAGTTTTTGTGTAAGCACTATGAACAAAAAAAAATAAGCATAAACGTTTGTTCTCTGTGATATTCCTCCCAATAAGGCAAAAATTCTTATTTAGTGTAATAAGAAACCCTTAAGAAACTTTTCTAGTAAATTTAGGGTAAATCTGTAAGTAACTGGCTAGAGACCCAAAAGCTTAGTTTCTTATTAAAAAAACATGTACAGGGAAGAGTAATTAAAGATGTACATGATTACAAGGGCGCTTGGTTTCCATTACTACAATGAAGCCCTTTCGCGTAGTGTTTGATCTTCCAGTCATACCGAGAATTTGTGATGCATTTTTAAGCTCAGAAATAAGGCAGGCAATCAATTCTAATTTTAAGAATCCTCGATCCAAGTTTTAAGTGGCAACAAAATAAGTTATTGATCCGTAATGCATTGCAGCAGTAAAGGAAGTTCAAATTTAAAGCTGCGTTTAAGCCGTCTAACAAAAAAAGTATTTGCTTTTCCCGGAAACTGTGATCCCAACTAAAGAACATTCAATAACAATGAAGACAAACTGATCCTCCTGAGTGCTTGGTAAAGAGATCATGGCCATCTGCTTCTCAGATTTCTTTTTTTTGACGGTGGTATAATGTCAACACAAGGTGACTTAGATTTAGCCTTTGCTTTCAATATGGAAAGCAGCGAAATCAGGCTTCCAACATGGCAATAAACATATTTCTCTTCTTCCTTGTGGGGAAAATTTTCACTTGCCACAGACTGCGTCATATACTAGTGGATTCCTAGTCTTCCAACCACTGAGAAATGGTCTCGGCAATTTTCATTCCTCGAGAAACACTCCTTCAATAACTACCATTTGGCAATATACTATATTCCTAGCGACCTAGATGTTTACCATATTGTATTGCGGTTTTTTCTCAAAGACTAGTCCAACTTTGCAAAATTCTCTAAGTTTCTTCCATGAATTTCTTCCATTTCTATCAAATCATCAAACTGACGAAGGTGGAATTTTGCGACTTGGTTCTCTGACATTCTTTTTACTGTTCTGTAACCTTGGATAACTTCAACAAGGAGAAAACTGACCATCACAATATTTGCGGCTCTCTCTGTTGGCATGATCAAAGCGTTCTCATTGAACAGCAGCATGCAGGTCAATGGAAATTGCAAAATAAAGGTAACTAACCAGAATCCCGCCAGTTCAGGAAACTACAAATAAAAAAAGGAGGTTCAAAAATAGAAAAGCATATGCGGTATTTATGAGTTTTATCGGTTCTCGAGGAAAAATAATAATTCGTCGTTTAATGCCTAAACTAGTACAAACGCTATTAAAACCTTGAAACGTCTTTTGTTTCTCTTGGTACCTTTCATTGATCGTCATAGTATTGGAAATTTACAAACCTATCAAAAGCATTCCTGTACAAGGTTTACGTAGAAACATAAAAGAAATCAACACAAACATCTTCCTGTTTCCAATTATATCTCAGCTTTGTGTTTAGAATAGGCCAAATGCTAATTTACAAGTTCTGAATGAGCTTTTTCTTGCACCTTTTGCTTCTTACATGCATCGTCTGGTAACACAAATTTAATTTTACAACACATTTCAAACATTCAATTCATGCTGCTAAAAGCACTATTAAGATAGTAAAAACTGACTTGAAAAAAATGGGGATAAACTTAAAATATAAATAGCTTAACAGCAAGCTCTCGTCGGTCAAAAGTTATCTACCAAAACGTTCGTTTTCCACACAGCCTATTCTTTCTCAAAAGTAAAACCATTTAATTACCCAAAGCAAAAATTATCACCAAGTTCCATACTATTCTGACTTACATAGGTGCTTAAAGATGTCCAAGATTCCACACACAAACAAATTATCACTCAAAGGTCTTTATAAGCGCCGTAAACAAATTCCCCTAGTCAACAGCATGCCTACTGCTTAGCGTGTTCCCTCTAACTAAGCTTTCATTTCCTTCTTAATGAGGTGTGTTTTAGCTAAAGAGAGATGGCTGATACTGGTAGCATATACAAACCACAAATCTTAAAAATAAAGTTTTTGGGATAAATAAAAATTGAAATAATACGACCTGCACGTAATAAACAATAAAATACAAATCATACCCTAAATACAACAACAAATGTGAAAATAATATTTTAAAGGAATGAATTCAGAACTTTATAAAAGCAAAATATATGTCTACACTGAACTGGTTTCATATAAGCACCTATGGCTATCACAGCCTCATGCTTTATCACTTGTGCCAACGGTGCTACGCCCCCAACTAGGTCATTTTGTAACCATATCTTTTATTTCAATGCGCCATTTGCCTCAGAAGTCCTTACTGTTGGAGACGATATCCCCAACAAGTTTATAGGACTAAGCCTCCCACAGAAAAAAGACTTCTCTTCCAAGGCCAGAGTAACATATTTTCCACTTACCTATATTTCCATATTCTCTCCTTCAATATTATTTTCAACGTTTCCTTGCCCTCTTTGTGTATTAGAATCAAAAGATACTGATTGTTGTTACATGTGGGCAAAAGGGCAAGTGGGCTAAAAATGGGACAGACCCTTTAAAAATCTGGATGAAATAAAACCCTTCCATAATCTTCCATAAGACTTTTTAGAGGCCCAACAATTGTTTTAAATGGTAATGAGTGGGGATAAGAAAGGTAACGCAATCATATGTCTAGTCTGGACCTCGGACTCTGTAGGCCAGGCACACACAGCTTGGTACATTTCCCGTCCAATATCTGGAAAGTCTCCTGTTACGCTTACCAAATGAATTGCCTAAATCTAAAGTAAAGAAATGTATACGACTGTAAATGTGGAGTAATTATGAAAACTCCCTGTAATAAGCGGGTTTTTAATATATGGTGCCTCGCTTACTTACATTCATGTCAGCAAAAATTTTAATTCCAAATCCAAAAAGTTAATAGTGTCAAAGAATGGGCAAATGCAAAGGTCAAATAGATAAAGATATGGTGTTATTGTGCTACACATAGATAAAGGCAAAGGGAATGCTTAAAGCAAGATTAATAGTCACAGCAAATCTGTAGTGCCATAAGGACTCTTGACGAGGTCCTTGTACTTTTATTCCACAAAAAGTAGCTCGAGGATTTAAATGTCTTGATATCCATTTAAGCCTATTGTCTTTTGAGTGTTAAATATTTATTAATCTGGTAAGTGGTTTCCAGGTAATATTTTATCGAATATCACAACCGACAATCAGAGTAGCTTTTCTCCTTAAATTTCTTATCATTTATTTGCAGAGCAATAGAATTTCAAATATTGATGTTAAAGCTAACTAACAGAAATTTCCTTTTGAAAAATATTTAAATGATAGTTACCTACATGTTCGTGAGGTTAAATATATTATTATCCAATAAAGATATTGCCCTTGTCTCAAACAATGGGTCAGGTTTTCTGCTGATCAGATTAAAAATCAAAATCCCAAACAACGTTCCTTAACGTTTTTCGGAGGTTTTCAATTTTGCAACTTTTAAAAAACCCCATCGTCTTTCCATCAAAAGCTGTCAGTTGCTTGTCGGATATAACCCAAAAAGATAGAAAAAAATCGACTCTAATCAATCGTACACACCATTTTTGCTCTACAAAAACTACCAAAACAGAAATATCTTTCTTCTACCAATACTTCAAAACAAGTCAATTAACTTACTAGTTTCCTTCTGTATTCCAAAACATTCCTCTACACCTCTATCCAAGACACTAAACAACAGAAAATACAAATCCTCGAATGCTATAAAACGCCTTACCCTCTCCTGGAGATTCCCTGCAAATCCAAGATAAAGCCTTGTAACTTCAACAATTCCCATTACAATATAAACCACTATCAAAACAAACGTGTAAAATAAATCCAGTTTTTCATACTGCGGAGGAAAGACAAAAAACGGTGATATGTTAACAAATATGCAAAGTTAACAAGTAATTTATTTTCATAATAATACAACCATGTGAATGAAAAGAATTATTTACAACACCTTTTCAAACGATTACAACAACAAACACCGTCACACTGATCCACCTATTACACCTTACTTTTCTTTTAAACCAGATATTTATATTCATAGCACTTAGCACGGGTTATTATATATATATATATATATATCAATATCATATATATATACATACATATATACATACATACTTATATACATAGATACATACATATATACATATAAACATATATACACATATCGTCTTGGTCCAGTGTAAAACCAGCAAAGTAGGTTTTGACCAAAATGAATGTGAATCTAATTGATGTATATGAACACAGGTAAACAATGTACGATTGCAACCTCCCGACAGACGCTGACCGGTTTCGATTAATTTCAGGTCTCCTCAGTACGACCAGTCATGGAGATCAGCAATGTCAAAATTGGAGTCCTTTAAAGCACTTGTACAATGTAATATGGGGCAAGAGAATATACATTTGAACACGGTTCAGCAATGGAGGGTAAGTATATATATACATAAGGTACAACACGAAAAATAAGAACTATGATTGCAAGTAATAGTTCTTATTTTTCGTTGTTGACCCTGTGTATATTGCTCTGCTATATGCATTGAGAACTTTTTGATACGAATACACAATTTCACAAACATATATATATACATAACTTGTTTACACTCTTAATTTCAAAATACATGCTATTATAACAAACGGGGTCCTTCCTTTTTTCCGCCCTCTAATAAGCTTGTCATGGACATGTGCTGTTTGAATATTAATATTATTTACATACCACTCGTCCTGGCACAGACCACAAATTTAAAATGACAAAATTTTCTATTCAAGTTCAAAATATTTACATTTTCCTTTGAACATAAAATGTACAAGTGAGTTTAAAATATAGGCTCAGTTGCTTAAATGCACATTTACGTACTGTCGTACTTTACCAGATTCTGTGTATGATCAATTGTTCACGAGGAATCTCAGTTCTCCATACGACACTGACTTAACACCAATCCAAATGAATACTAAAGGAATCAGTAATGAGGGTCATACTCCAAATAATAAAATGGATAAAATCACAAATAGGTTCATAACATGACGAAAGCTGGGAAACATCATGTAAATACCTTTGACAAAATGTAAACAATAACAAATGAACATAGAGAAAAGATTAGCTCCGACCAAACCTTAATGGGACAAGGCTGAATTACTTTTTTGATTTCCAAATCAAATATTCTTTAGGCGTTCCAACATTTCCTTTTGACAACTTGGAAAAATTAGCCGAATTAATGGGATAACGTGCCCTTTCAAAAAATTTGACTTGTAACAGCTGTAAGTGCTTTCGCTAAGGATTAGCAAATTTCTAAGCTAGGGTTCTGCCCGGCAATGTCAGTCCAAAGCCCGAATGAAAAACAAGAAGACTTTGGCATCAGGGAAGTACCCCCATCTTGACAAAAAGCCTCTTCTGCAAAAATACTAACGATAGGTCATGAAACTCCAACTCTGGAAGAGTAAGTGTCCTCGTCAGAAAGGCGTTTGATGCAATGCAGTGAAGGGCAAGAACTTACGGTGCACACAAGCCTGCCCTCCTATCTATTAACCAGGGCAATCAACTTTGGAATTAAAAATATATGGCCAATGTATAAGAAGGCAAAAACAACATGGGTAACAATAGAGAAAAGATGCTACAACCTTGCACTTAACAGAATATGCAACAACCAATCAACAAATTCACCACGACGAATTTTTCATGGCGTGTCTGTTTGAGGGTTTTTGCCTGGGTTAGCGAGATACATAGAGCATTGAAGAAACAGAATGTTGTGGAAGGCTGTATGAATACAGTTTTGAAGCATTGGATTTTGCAGACAACTTCTTCTTTCCTTTGCAAGGACTGGCAACACACTGAACATTTACATTAGCATAAGCAAAAAAGATCTTAAAGTTTCATGCTGTAAGGAAAACCCCAGTCACACTGAAAGAAAGTGAATCAAAGGAATTTGAAACTTTTACCTATCTTGGTAGCAGCATCGAAAAAGAGGAAGCTACAGACCTAGACATCAGGAAAGAATCAGGTAGGCCACAACAGCATTCCTGCTCCTAAAGAGTATCTGGCACCCAANGCCTTCTGTCATTTTTAGCAACATGGATCACAAGATAGCTAGTGGCTCTTGCCTTACTTTTTCTCATCAAAACACCTCATGTAAAACCAAAACAGTCAATTGGTAACCATAAAACTAACAATAAGTCAAAGAATTGTCCAGTACAATAAAAAATTTTCCAACAATCAACTCCTTTTAAATCATCTATGTCATCTCAGTTAAACGTTACATCATACAACTGTTACAAATAGTACAAACTAGAAAACTGATTTTGCGTGTGGCCAGATTCTGGCTGGTGTAAAACACAGGCGTACCTTTTTGTCTCTCCTTCCTTTTTTCCGCCCTCTAATAAGCTTGTCATGGACATGTGCTGTTTGAATATTAATATTATTTACAGACCACTCGTCCTGGCACAGACCACAAATTTAAAATGACAAAATTTTCTATTCAAGTTCAAAATATTTACATTTTCCTTTGAACATAAAATGTACAAGTGAGTTTAAAATATAGGCTCAGTTGCTTAAATGCACATTTACGTACTGTCGTACTTTACCAGATTCTGTGTATGATCAATTGTTCACGAGGAATCTCAGTTCTCCATACGACACTGACTTAACACCAATCCAAATGAATACTAAAGGAATCAGTAATGAGGGTCATACTCCAAATAATAAAATGGATAAAATCACAAATAGGTTCATAACATGACGAAAGCTGGGAAACATCATGTAAATACCTTTGACAAAATGTAAACAATAACAAATGAACATAGAGAAAAGATTAGCTCCGACCAAACCTTAATGGGACAAGGCTGAATTACTTTTTTGATTTCCAAATCAAATATTCTTTAGGCGTTCCAACATTTCCTTTTGACAACTTGGAAAAATTAGCCGAATTAATGGGATAACGTGCCCTTTCAAAAAATTTGACTTGTAACAGCTGTAAGTGCTTTCGCTAAGGATTAGCAAATTTCTAAGCTAGGGTTCTGCCCGGCAATGTCAGTCCAAAGCCCGAATGAAAAACAAGAAGACTTTGGCATCAGGGAAGTACCCCCATCTTGACAAAAAGCCTCTTCTGCAAAAATACTAACGACAGGTCATGAAACTCCAACTCTGGAAGAGTAAGTGTCCTCGTCAGAAAGGCGTTTGATGCAATGCAGTGAAGGGCAAGAACTTACGGTGCACACAAGCCTGCCCTCCTATCTATTAACCAGGGCAATCAACTTTGGAATTAAAAATATATGGCCAATGTATAAGAAGGCAAAAACAACATGGGTAACAATAGAGAAAAGATGCTACAACCTTGCACTTAACAGAATATGCAACAACCAATCAACAAATTCACCACGACGAATTTTTCATGGCGTGTCTGTTTGAGGGTTTTTGCCTGGGTTAGCGAGATACATAGAGCATTGAAGAAACAGAATGTTGTGGAAGGCTGTATGAATACAGTTTTGAAGCATTGGATTTTGCAGACAACTTCTTCTTTCCTTTGCAAGGACTGGCAACACACTGAACATTTACATTAGCATAAGCAAAAAAGATCTTAAAGTTTCATGCTGTAAGGAAAACCCCAGTCACACTGAAAGAAAGTGAATCAAAGGAATTTGAAACTTTTACCTATCTTGGTAGCAGCATCGAAAAAGAGGAAGCTACAGACCTAGACATCAGGAAAGAATCAGGTAGGCCACAACAGCATTCCTGCTCCTAAAGAGTATCTGGCACCCAAATGCAGGGTCAACATGCATAAAGACCAATCAGGTTATTTGATTCCAACATCAAGAAAGAGACAGAGTGAGCAACAAAGAGCACTGTGCAGACTGTTTATTAACAACTACATCAGAAGATGCCTCAAGGCCTGCTAACCTGACTTAATCAGAACAGCAACCTTTAAAAAGAAATAACCTGCTGTCAGTTCAAGACGACCCTGAAAGGGAGTTAGAAATGTATAAGCCATGCACTATGAAAACCAACTAGTAACATGAACATGCCAGAAGTTAGTACTTCCCAGCTGTGTAGAAGAGAGAAGAGAGACTTAGAAGCATCTACTCACAACATTGATAAAACCTGGTGATATTTGGTGGGAATGACAGTTGGTGAACTGTTTTAGCCCTATCCACTAGGAATGGTGCAGAGCATCAGTATTTAAGCAAATTTTCGATACATAATATTTGCATACTACTTTAGTTCTTAACTCGCCAAGTGACCATTTACTGTCTATGTCAAGAAGGTCATGTTTTATCTACCTGGGTAGATAGATTTGTTTGCCTGTTTGTGTGCAAAATAATACAAAATTTGTGAATGGGTTTGAATTAATTCCTGGAAATTGGATGACCTCCAAGAAATGTTGACTACAGTACAAGGAAGAACTAATTAAATTTTGGTGTTTATTGGGATTACCCTCTGGATTTTATTTGAGTTTGTGCAAAACTGTTCTTTGCTTCAGTCAAGTCTTTAGTTATTTACAAATTTTACTACTATGAGTACAATTTTATCTACCCTAGTTGAGAGATCATCATACTGAAGTTTTGAAGATTTCTGGTTTGATCCTGAAGACTGGGCAATGTTATGGGTGGACATTTGTGTGCGGGGTTTTTTTTCAATGAAGGTAGGGTTACAATATTTGGGTGAATTCCAATATTCGCTCTTGAGCATTTTCCTGTAATTATTTCTCATTTAGATGTAAAGTGGGCAGTTAAAATAACCTATTAAAAACACTGAGCCATACCTTTGCAATGAAGGTAATAAGGCAGATGATAAACCAAATGGGTGAGTACCAGACATTGAAATACAATGCTATCTGTAATGGCAAATCAGACGTAAGGTAAGTCCCTAAAAAGTTAAGAAAAAAACAAACAAATATCTGTTACTCATACACATAGGTCTAACTCCATATAATTTAAGAACAAACTAAATGCATGCATCCACCAAATCAAATTTTCAACAACCAATTCCTAGTGCCAAACCACAGAGCACTGTTTGGGGTTGGAATTACTACTATTATTAGTATTGCTATCACAAGCACAGAAATAATAATAACTATGGTAGTAGTAGTAGTAGTAGTAGTAGTAGTAGTAGTAGTAGTAGTAGTAGTAGTAGTAGTAGTAGTAGTAGCAGCAGTAGTAGTAGTAGCAGCAGCAGCAGCAGTAAATAACATTAATATAATATAATATAATATAATATAATATAATATAACATAATATAATATAATAAAATATAATATAATATAATATAATATAATATAACATAATATAATATAATATAAAATATTATTGATATCAATTATTGTAGGTGTTCTAAGTAAGTCTCTACAATCACATCTGAGCAAAATTGTTTTTGATTAAAGTGAGGCTCAAGGCCAGCTTTGTTGTATCCAAACTACTGTAAACTATGGAACTTTTAAAAGCTTTTAAAATCTATTTGAAATTTAGTAATAGAACCTTTGCAGACTAATGGTAAACTCTACTGGTTGAAGATAATATGGTATATGTTTCATGATGAAACTGCATCAACAAAAACATATATACATATAAACAAATAAAGAAAAAAAAATACACACAAACCTGAACGTCTTTTTATTATTACCAGAGGTGACAATACTGCCCATACCCTATATGGATGATACTGTAATCCTGACTGAGAATTTTGATGTTCTCACTTTACAGAAAGGCCTGATGGATCAAGTACTGCTATGATATAAAATCAAAATTACTACCCTTAATAAAACAAGGTATTCACTGAAGTCAAACTTGGAAAAAGATTGGTAAAGTTAAATCCTTTATTGAATAGGAAAGTAAAATGNTAGTAGTAGTAGTAGTAGTAGTAGTAGTAGTAGTAGTAGTAGTAGTAGCAGCAGCAGCAGCAGCAGTAAATAACATTAATATAATATAATATAATATAATATAATATAACATAATATAATATAATAAAATATAATATAATATAATATAATATAATATAATATAACATAATATAATATAATATAAAATATTATTGATATCAATTATTGTAGGTGTTCTAAGTAAGTCTCTACAATCACATCTGAGCAAAATTGTTTTTGATTAAAGTGAGGCTCAAGGCCAGCTTTGTTGTATCCAAACTACTGTAAACTATGGAACTTTTAAAAGCTTTTAAAATCTATTTGAAATTTAGTAATAGAACCTTTGCAGACTAATGGTAAACTCTACTGGTTGAAGATAATATGGTATATGTTTCATGATGAAACTGCATCAACAAAAACATATATACATATAAACAAATAAAGAAAAAAAAATACACACAAACCTGAACGTCTTTTTATTATTACCAGAGGTGACAATACTGCCCATACCCTATATGGATGATACTGTAATCCTGACTGAGAATTTTGATGTTCTCACTTTACAGAAAGGCCTGATGGATCAAGTACTGCTATGATATAAAATCAAAATTACTACCCTTAATAAAACAAGGTATTCACTGAAGTCAAACTTGGAAAAAGATTGGTAAAGTTAAATCCTTTATTGAATAGGAAAGTAAAATGGAGACCCCAGAACAGAATACACAATTTTCTTATTCAAACATCTATTCCTTATAGTTTGGCAAATGGTAGTCCACTTGACAACAAAAGACAAGTGCCTATACAGCCAGCATACCATACACTGGAGCATAAAAAATTAATTTTATCACAACTTACACTGAGCTTTTAAAGAGGCATTTAGAATTTCCAAACTAATTATCATAGTGGATATCAATGGCAAGGATGGAAGTGACAGCACCAAAGGGAGACATTGTAAAATGACATTAGTAAACTAAGGTGCAATGCTATATATACTAAAAAATTCAGTGAGGATGAAACAAGACATAATATTAGTTCTATAACTTGAAAAGATAACAAAGAAGGGGCAAGAAAAGGTTCCTTTTACCAGTATTACAAGGACACGTGGTTTGTGTGTGTTTGGGGTGGGGAAAGGGTTAAGCTACTTTAGTAAAAACTTTCATGCCAAACTGCTTTATTCACTACCCAGCTCCATTGAGGTCAAGACTTCTTTGGAAAGGTGAAATGTAATCCAAGAGGCTGGTTAACTTGCCAGTCTATTCCCAGATCTAAAACTGCCATGGGCTGCTTTGATAGGAGAGATGTTTATCCTTTGTCTACTTTATGTGGTAATGAGATTAACAAGCATTTCTTCTCACCACAGACAGGAACTAGTCTGTAACCCTAATTTAATTACTGATTACAACATACATAGGAATGGCCCTGAAAAGTGGGACCAGTTTTTACTGTACTATGCATTGTATTCTTAAAAGTCTGCTAAATGGTAGAAGAGATGTTTTATGGGCTTGCAGACTTGGTTGATATCAATTTTATGACCTTATACTTTGCAAAGTAAACTTTGCTTACTTCAAAGAGGCAAGGACATATGAGATTTTGTACATTACTAGCATAAGAACTGGTGTAGCCACTACCAGATTTTATATTACTTTATAACAACTTATCTATTTTACTCCATGACCAAGCTTAAATATATATAAATTTTAAGTAGACCAACCATTAGTAGTGAAGATAGATTCCATGGAAACTTCTTCTCAGAATAGAACATCTAGGAGAAATTTGTAGTCTGCATACTAAAATAATTCTCGAGTTAAGCATAAGCATGTGAAAACAGTGAACTATTGCCCACAATGTGATAGATATATCTGTAAAACTGCTCTGTGGTGTATCATCATAATTCAATATTGAAAAAGTGATATACTGTAATACATTATTTGTCTAAGAGTTGGGTTCATAGTTGCTGTAAGCTACAGTGAGTGATAAAATGCTGTATTTGCAAGGTTATATGACAAGCATTAAATTTGTATTGGTGAAATAGTACCATTTTCATAGCCCTGGACACCTATAATCATCACCTATTTTCATGTTTACTTGTATCCAAATGCTTTTGTTTAAGCCACAAGAAAAATAAAGGTTTTCCTATGAAACAAATTCAAATTATATGCAATAGTAAAGAAATGCTGAAAAGGTAGAATTTATGGTTTAAGAGGTTGGGATGCATTCAACCACCATTTAAAAAAAATTTTTAATTTCCTTTTAGGCTAATAAAACTTTACTTGTATACATTCTTTGGTATACTTTTTGTTTTCCTGCTATGAGTTTTCTGTAGAAAAATAAGTGATCAAACTGAGAATTTTGTAAAAATGCATATGAAACACCCCCAAAATATGTAACTTTACCTAATTATCATAGTTTACTAGATTCATATTTGTAAAAATATGTAAAAAAGGAGCCATGGCTTAATGGTTAGTGCAACTGCACAGTAACCAAGAGTTCCAGGTTTGATTCCCCGAGCTCTCAAGGAGAATTTGGAACTTTGCAAAGAAAAAAAAAGCCATTGGTTGGCATCAGGAAGGGCATCCGGCCAAGAAATTCCTCACTGCCACACCAAAGTTCCTCTGAAGGGCACCGTCTGAGCCCCAATTGCTGGGGAAAAATGACGTTAAAACTAAAAAAAAAAAAAAAAAAAAAAAAAAAAAAAAAAAAAAAAAAAAAAAAAAAAAAAAAAAAAAAAAAAAAAAAAAAAAAAAAAAAAAAAAAAAAAAAAAAAAAAAAAAAAAAAAAAAAAAAAAAAAAAAAAAAAAAAAAAAAAAAAAAAAAAAAAAAAAAAAAAAAAAAAAAAAAAAAAAAAAAAAAAAAAAAAAAAAAAAAAAAAAAAAAAAAAAAAAAAAAAAAAAAAAAAAAAAAAAAAAAAAAAAAAAAAAAAAAAAAAAAAAAAAAAAAAAAAAAAAAAAAAAAAAAAAAAAAAAAAAAAAAAAAAAAANAAATTTGTGGGAAAAAAGAAGTTAAAATAAAAAAAAAAAAAAAAAAAAAAAAAAAAAATCCACCATAGGCTGTTGAATTTATTGTTTTTCTCTGGTATATATATTTCAATGTGCATCAATAAGTGCAAAGTAATATATTTTTATGCATGGAATTGAGCTTTGAGAATTGTTTGTGATTGGATTGTGAATGTGTAGTTGTAAAGTCAACCCCCTAGATTTTTCAGGCATTTTTTGTTCAAAAAAGAAACATTTGAAAATAGAACAACCACATGATAAGACACCATTATTGCACCATTTCCAGCAATCAACACTATTATGACAGGTCAAATCATGCTCCTTATGAGAGAGTTAATCATGACACACATGCAAAATTTGGGTTTGGTTGTGAAAAAAGTGGAAATGGCACATACCAATGCAAACTTTCATGTTCATACTTTTATTTTAAATGTGATTATGTCCTTTTTGGGCTGCATAAACACAGCAAAAAGAACATAGTTAAAATGGGTCAGACACACCAGTCACTCACACAGTGTATCATCATGAGTCATTACAAGTGTGCAGTGGATGGTGAAGTCAAACACCTGGTTTGCACACAAGTGTATCCAAAAGCAAATCTTTTTTTTTTATTCCGAGTATAAATCGACCCCCCAATATTACCACCAACGTTTGGCCTCTATAATCTTGACTTGTGTTTGGACCATTACAGTATTTATAACAAATACTTTCTCTTGCTTTCCAGCTTTCTTGCTTTTGTAAACTAGATATGACCTTGACCCCACTTTTTCTGATAACACAAAAGCATGTGGCACAAATTAATTATCAGATGTATTATGAGCTTTATTAATAGAAAGTTACACTGGAAACAAGAGGCAAAAATAGCAAATTTTAGGGGAAAGTACTTGAAATCTAAGCATTAAAAGAGAGGTGCATCATGATCCATTATCAAAATTTTAAAAATGAGAGGAACAAAAGGTTTTAAAAAGCTGGTATGGAAGAGGCTTGCATACATTAATTTTTTCAGCATACTGGAGAAAATATCATAATGCAAGATCTACCATGGAATTTAAACTTGGGGAGCACATTGAGAACTAACTTAAGGCACTAATCAAGAAAAAACAACAACGTACTTCAGTACCAAAAGATGTATTTCATATGACAAAAAAGATGTAACAAGATATCAGCTACTAGAGAGATCACCTGTAAAAAGATCAATTTTGCCCAGGATCCAAAGGTCAAAATACATTGCTACTTCTAATCCATCTTCATTTAAATACTGCTGCCTTGCTCCCCAGCATCAAACAAAAACTAATATAAGGCTTAAGACAGGTGACTTGGAGTTCCATCAAAGAAGATTGCTGAAGGCTTGAACAGACCAAATTCCAAACAGTAAAGTTTTGTAAAGGGTCAAAATGAAATCAGCAGTACCAACATAAATAGAAAGGCCAGCAAGTAAAGTTTCTAATCAAAAATAAAAAAACAAGAGGCAAAAGAAAGGCAAAGATATATATTTATAGAGCTTGAGTTGGGTTGAGTCAGTTTGGCCAATGGCATCAAGGCACAGTAACATTACTCTTGTTCTGTGCCTCTTCAGACTTTTTTCTAATTGACACTTATGGTGTAGGAAGGTATGACCAATAACTTCGAATCTGATAATTTCTTAATAAGGCAGTAAAAATGCAATAACAGTCAATAACCAGGAACTGAAATTTTGAGTGACATACTGGCAGCTTATAATGGGCTTAAAGCTTGTGGCCATAATAGTTGATGGACTATCACAGGTATAATTTTGTTGATACAAAAACAGTAGTAACTACTAATAGTGTGGAGGTCATAAAGCAATGTTGTGAGACCAAGCTCAAGGTGATACATAGGACATCCAACTATGATTTGATTCCTGACTAATTACAAGGCTTCAGTGATTTAAAAGGCAGTTTCCCCTGTCTGAAGCAAACTGAGGATTGTCTGTATGGTATTCATTATCCTTGTAGCAATGGGTGATTGAATAATAACAGTATTGACATGGTAAAATTATGTCAAAATTGAATGTTACTGTTCCTACCTTTCCATACTACTTGAGTCAATTTGGAAGAAAATTTGAGGGGGGTATGAAACTGGAACAGGGCTGACACAACTGCTGACACCTGTTTAAATGTAGTGGTTTTCAACCTTTTCAAAGCTCTGGCCCTTTTCAGAAATTTGACAATTATCATGACATCTATCTCTTCTCCCCTACCTCACGATATCTGAGGCCCCATAATCCACTATAACATGTCTTACAATTGATGCCTATATAAATTAAAGTATTTGTACATAACTCAAAAGGGCAATAAATGTGTTTTATTTAATATACTGTCATACATATTTTTAAGGTTTACTACAGTTAGAGTCAAAACTGTTTTTGCATGGTCCAGTTGGTTTAGCTTTTGTCATTGATTGAAATCCAAAGAAATTCTTGCCTTGGTCTTGATTTCCACTAAGACCAAAATCTCAGATTCACACATATTGGTTACTGTAAAGGAAGCAAGGGTTCTCATGGCAGACAATCCACCCTTATGATAATTTGAATTATTAAATCATTTATATCTGGTCAAAGAATTCATCCTGAATATCTGAATATCATTTGGCTCGAACATAAAATAGGGCCTATAGTTTATGACTTATGATGCCCTAGAAACGGCTTTGCGACAATACAGCTGGGAACCACTGGTTTTAGATACGGTTGAAGCAAGGCACATCAGTCCATTCACATAAAAAAACAAAGACATTAAATAACTCCACGCCCAAATAAATCACGTACCTTTCAAATGCTCAATTACAAATAGCAGCTCGGTGGATGCAAAGACGCTGCTTTATCCAGTAGTAAAATTTCGTAAAGTGTACTGATTTAAGATTAATCGGTTGGTCGTTGTACATCATATAAACATACGGTGTACACAAGTCTATCTACTTTTTAAAATACGCCTCTTGTGCCTTAGTATGATTCTACCTAGTATCTTACGCATGATGTCTAATAAAGATATATGGATACATTAATACACGCATAAATGTATATACGACATAACAAAAACATATCTTGATCGAAATTGGGCATACCCTGTCCAACTGGTGAAAAAACATTCCCAAGCTGCTTCACTTCGCCTGCAGGTTTAGCATCCGTCCAACCACCTCTGTGTCTTCTTTTGAGAATTGACATGCGACATGTACATTTGGAAAAATAAATTAATGATTCCTCTTAATCTACATATGTCTTATGTGCCTGCATGCCTCTTAATTTCTAGTCTTTTACGGTGCCTTTAAAGGGTCTTTATTGGGCAAATGAGGATTTTTACATCTGCACTCAAACACCTAAAATTTCCCGTCCTTGACGCTGAACGTATACCAGAGTGTATTCTATAAAATTTGTGTCTGTATTCAACGGAGATTAAATGTGTCAAAAGAAATGGCAGTAGAATAGATTGTAGGAAGAATAACATACCTTTACGGATTATCCTTTCCCTGTCGCTCGGTCTTACTATTTTGTTGGCAGGGAAAACTGTTTCCGCGACAGTATTGAGTGCTGACCTCCATGTATTGGATATGTTCTGGGTCATATCATTTCATGCACTGTCATATATGGAGAAATGTAATAACGAGATTGAAATCTAAGGACAATCAACAAGTAATGGCCCAATGAAAAGCAACTATCAGTTATTAATGTCGTTGTTACCACAAATGTTTCATACATCAATTTGACAAGAAATTTTCAAAACGGAAGGGAGATCCGTCAAGCTCAGTCATTTCTGACAGCAACATTTTTGTTCCAAAAGAGGCTAGAGGAGACCAACCCAATCGTCAACCATTCTCCCCTTTCCTCCTCAAATGGACCCCACATTAGTGCGTCTTGCGTCAACTGCGACCCCAGAATAAGCTCTCATAGTAGTGTAATGCATTACAATGATTATAATTTTCGGCCAGCGTTCCCCGGAGGATTCGAGAGGGTTAAAATACTTCCGAAAACATATCGAAGTTTAATTATACTCTTAAATAAACATGCTTCTCGAAAAGACCATCTCTATATTTTCGCAGTTTAATATAACTTTTTAAAAAAATGACAATTCTTTATTGAAATATGGTCACAATTATTTTTTTTGAAGCTTTCGATAAAAAACGTTTGGCTCCAGCAATAAACTTAAGTCTAAAGGCCTCAAAAGAAATGTAATTGTTCGGATAATTTTTTTTGAGATTTCTTTACCGTCGTTTCTCTATTCTGTGCAAAGAGCCGAAAATTTTGTAAACATTTAGTTGAAAATGAAATTATAAAACTGTCCAAGTATTCTGAACAAACAAAATCTTTTATTTCTATGTATTTGGTTTGTTGATATCTTGAAAATGTTCGTATTGGGACTTTGCTTTTTATTTTAGTACAAGCTACTATAATGTGCAGTTACTAATACCTCTTTTTTATTAAAATATAATATAATATAATATAATATAATATAATATAATATAATATAATATAATATAATATAACATAATATAATATAACATAATATAATATAATATAATATAATATAATATAATATAATATAATATAATATAATATAATATAATGTTATATTATAAAAGTAAAATGCTTGTGTGCGAGCGCTGGTGTGGAACATATATACCCAAATAGCTACATATTTTTGGTAAAGTCACAAAAATAATAACTCTAA
>RDPX01000267.1:1138908-1174378 GCA_003991215.1 Morbakka virulenta
ATAATATAATATAATATAATATAATATAATATAATATAATATAATATAATATAATATAATATAATGTTATATTATAAAAGTAAAATGCTTGTGTGCGAGCGCTGGTGTGGAACATATATACCCAAATAGCTACATATTTTTGGTAGAGTCACAAAAATAATAACTCCAAGAACATTCATGCAACATTCATTTATTAACTTCAAAGCATTTATATAATTTGCCTTTCCTAAAAATTTGCTCAAACGTTTGTTCAATAAAATGAAATATGATTTATAAACGTGATCAAATAGTCCTTTGCAAGTGGTCAAAGTGACCAGCCCAACACGTATCAAAAAGTTTCTTCAGTTTAGCTCCCTCATATATTTCTCTAACACTTCTTACTTTTGAGCAATCGTACAAATTTTTAACAAGTAAGTAATGGTGACGAGTCCCTTGTACATTTCTAATATTCCAATAACAACAAGATGCAATTTGTGACAGTTACTATGAATGTATCAAATTGGACGATTATTCTTTTCTGATAGGAGTTCCTGCAAGTCGTCTTTCTCTCCATTCATTACACTTGTTCCATCATAGCATTGGGGAACAGTGCTTCCACAATCTAGATTACCATCTTTTAAAGATTTTTCCAACAAGTCGAACAATTCTTTTTCAGATCTCTCATCACATGTTCATCAATCTTATTGTCTTGGTTGAACTAACGCTCAACAATCCTTTCTATTTTGTGCAGAGACTTGTCACTACTTCCATCTGCTATAACTGTAAACTACCCCGCTTCTCTTACAGAACTACTAATTTTTTATTTCAAAATCTGTTGCAAAATTTCAATGCCCTCGTTTTGAATTAATAGGGAGGTGTACTTTGCATGTTCTGGAAGTTTTTCGGCGATTTTTTTCAGTTCTGGTATAATACAAAAAATTGGATCCTTAAAAGTATTAAGGTACACTTCATGATCAAAATTTTATGAGCTGAAATCAGAGTTCTCATTATCTCCACAGAAGGACAATCCATTAACAACAAAATATCAGATAGCATGAAAAATTTCTTTAACCAAATTCTTTTTTCAGGTGTTCTTGCAAGCACCATAGTATTTACAGATAAACTGGCGACCTCCCAGATAGACAAGCGACAGGAAAAGATACAATTACAAAGGAATAGCAAGATGTCAAGTAGGGTAATGATGATAAGAGAAAGGTAATAGGGAAGTCGCTGTAGCCTACTTGATAGATAGTTGATGGCAGAGTAAATTCTAATACTTCTTTTCTTGAATTCAGGTTCTGTCTTCCCACATCAATAACTTTGGCCTAAGTCAATAAATTAAATATCTTTTTGAAAAATTGAGTTTTTAATCTCTAAGTCAATAATCCTGGGGGGAGGGGGGAGGTATGGGGAATATTCATGTCAGTTTTTTCATTTGAAAGCATTGTATTCTCGTGCCTCCTATAGTTGCGTGCCGGCATTGCTCTAGCTAGGATTTGCAATCAGTTACTACATGAAATAATTTTCCAGTAGAGACTAAAAAGATAAAAGGACAGTCGGGAGATTGACAAGGATCCCAACTGTAAAATATTTAGTTTNATATGATTTATAAACGTGATCAAATAGTCCTTTGCAAGTGGTCAAAGTGACCAGCCCAACACGTATCTAAAAGTTTCTTCAGTTTAGCTCCCTCATATATTTCTCTAACACTTCTTACTTTTGAGCAATCGTACAAATTTTTAACAAGTAAGTAATGGTGACGAGTCCCTTGTACATTTCTAATATTCCAATAACAACAAGATGCAATTTGTGACAGTTACTATGAATGTATCAAATTGGACGATTATTCTTTTCTGATAGGAGTATAATATTCATGTCAGTTTTTTCATTTGAAAGCATTGTATTCTCGTGCCTCCTATAGTTGCGTGCCGCCATTGCTCTAGCTAGGATTTGCAATCAGTTACTACATGAAATAATTTTCCAGTAGAGACTAAAAAGATAAAAGGACAGTCGGGAGATTGACAAGGATCCCAACTGTAAAATATTTAGTTTTGGAAAGCAAATGGTTTAGATTATATAGTAAAGTTGAAAATGTTTTTGGACATGTTGCGTTGAACTTTAGGTCATAGAGCCGTAGAGATTTAGTATTCGACAAAGGATGGTCAAAGGCAAAAGCAAGAATATCACTTAGTAATGTAAGTTCATTACTAATCTGGCGTCTCTGATTAATTCTAATAGCTATTAAAAAACCTTTTTGGTATTTCGTCGGGACGTATTCTGTTAAGTATTCTTGTCATTGAATATATTTGTCTTAAAAAGATTTTATGTTTTTGTTGTTGGAGTCTTTTCAGAGAATTGCGCGTGGCTATTTGACACAGATTTGACTGAAGACAAAGCTAAACGTACACCGAAGTGGATTTTTTATAAGAAAAAATACCTTTTAGAGTTGTACTAATAGGAAGCACAAGCCACTTAAGACACATTTAGAGACAAAGTTATCTAGGTTCACTCTGACCCTTGCCTTTGAATGACAAGCTCCATTCAGATGCCATGAAATTTAGACAGTAAATGAAGATGATTCAATGCGAACTAAATTTTTACAAGAAGTGGTGGTGCATCAACTTTAAACAGTAAATCCGGAATCAGTTACAAAACAATAATGAAAACAACAATAATAGTAGTAATAGAAGGGGTAATAATCGCTGCAAAAGATCAAAGTCTAGCCACACAACATACCATCACCACATCATCAAGGATGGAAATAACCCTTAGTGCTGGCTGTGTAACAAGTTTGAAGATACCATTTATCGTATAGTAACTTGGTGTCCCGAGTTGGCCAAGACTAATTATTTACACCGGCACAATCTGGGTGCTTTTTGTGTTCAGTGGAACATCTGCAACCAATAAGTTATTGCAAAATCTGACAACTGGTATGAACAAAAGCCAAAAATTGTCACAGAGCAAGACACCACAATGCTATCAAACATTTTAATTCATATTGACAGAACCATAGCCGTCAACAGACCAGACATAATTATCAAAAACAGAAACAAGCCACATGGCAATTTTAGTCGTCGAAATACTTATATCAAGACTGCAGGAAAACTGTCTAAATAAGAAAACCAAGACATAAAAGTGACTAGGATGTGGGTATTTAAAAAACAACATCTGAAGTAAAAGGAGACCTAAATATTCTTAAGAAAAGGATGGGGAACTGCATCAAGCCTAATCCTAGAAACATATACTTCTACGAGTTACAGAAAGTTTGCCTCTTTAAAAATGCACACATTCTGAGAAAATTATTTTCGATAAGTTAAAGACCATATTAAAAAACACTCCAACTCTCCAATCCCCAGGTACATTGGAAGTACTCAAATAAGAGAAAAAGTGAACGGAACGCTACAAAAATACAATAAAAAATAATGGCAACAATAATAATAAAAATAATAATAATAAAAAGACAGAGTGCTTTCGGTATGTGAGAAAGTCCTAGAATCAAAACTTAACAGTGGAGATATTATCAAAAGTATCAATTGTTAGGTTGTGTTTTCATTTAGATATACTTACTTAATTCACATGAGGTCCTGTGACGAGGAGGGCAACAATGAAGGTTCTCCACTGGTCTCTTTTGTTAACGAGCTGTTGTAGTAACGTCCAGCAATGGGCCTGGCCTAAAGTTTCACCTTTTACTGTTTTCGATGTCTGCTTAGGTCTGTCATCCTTCCTATTTTCCTCAGGTGTCTAGTGGAGAGCGACTCAAGATGAAGAGTCTGGCTGCATTGAAACAAAATAGGATTGAAATCACTATAAGTAAGGTTAAGAAAGTTTTAAAAGGCATGCCTAACTGGAAACCCCTAAGGCCAGAACAAGTTTAGGGTTTTTGGCTAAAGATTTTTACAGGTATGCATGATAGAATCAGAATACATTTAAACATGAGACGAGAGAGACTCCACAATCAGTGACAAAATGTAAAACAGCGTTGTTATTGAAGGACATCAAGAAAAGTAGTGGGCAAGTACAGGCCAATAACGTGTTTGCCACCAATATGGAATCTGTTGAGTAGCATAATAACTGAAAAACTTTATATCCATTTGGAGACAAAAGGAATTCTCTCAGAAGAAGCAAAAAGGTTGTAGAAAAGGTACAAGAGGAACAAATCACTAGCTGTACATAGAACAACAACTTCTCCTGTGTTACCAGATGACGCAGTCATCATCGCAATAAATGATGGAGAAAGCTATAAGTACCTTGGAATAACAGAAGCAGACCAGGCCTTACGCAATAAAATGAAAGAAAAAGTTAAGAAAGATTATTTAAGACAGGGAAACAAAGTTTTCAAATTGAAATTGAGTGATAGAAATAATGTTCCTGCAAATAATAGCTGGAGCACTGTCATTATTTAGTGTTTTTGAACTGGACAAGAGAAGAAGTAAGAAACTAGACAGACATAAAAGAAAGATGATGACCATGTAAAGAGCCCTATATTGTGTTTAACAGTGTAGATAAGCATTAACTACCCAGAGAGGAAGGAGGTAGATGACTTATTTCAATAGAAGGTTGTGTTGTTATCACAGAATTGAGTCCCAGGGAATATGCAATGAAAACCAAAGAGAAACTGATGTCTGCAGCCAAAGGAAAAGCAACGAAAGAGGTAGAAAATTTAAAAGCTTACAAGGAAAGACAGAAGGAAGAGAGAGAAATACATTTCTGGAGATTGAAACTTCAAGAACAACATTTTAGAGAAACGAAAAAAGTAGGAGCAAAAGAGTCGTTGACGTGGCTACAGAAAGGAGAATTAAAGAAACTGAAGGAAATGGTAATAACTCTCAACAGTCTCTCAAAACGAATGCCATGAAAGCAAGAATAGATAGGACCAGAGATTATGCAAATATGCAGGGTGTGTAGTAAAAAGGATTAAAACAATTCACCACATTGTAAGCAGATGTAGTAATCTTGCACAACAAGAATACAGACCTTGAGATGACTGTAGCCAGAGAACTCCCTTGGGATATCTTACGAGGATTTGGAATAAGTAGCAATTGGTACCAATATCAACCAGAGACCATTGTTGAAAATAAACATTTTAAAGCAATATGAGATTTTACAGTACAGATGGATCTCGAGACTTATGCGAGCGAGCCAAATATTAAAACAGTTGACAAAAAATGAAAGGAAATGAGTGTAATAGACGTACCTACAAAAATTGATGTGAATATAAGGAACGAGGAACAGGAAAAATAATAAACTACCAATTTCTTGCCAGAGAAACAAAAAGGATATAGAATGTATTAGCCAAGGTCATTCCAATAGACCTTAAAGTACGATATGCAGCCGTCAACAACATGAAGAAGGGTTTCTGATTCAAGGCAGAAAGAGCAAGAAGATATACTGAAGTTCCATTTGGATAGTTTTTAGTATTTGGAAGTGTATCATTCAAAGAAGGAATGGTAAAGTTAAAAATATTTTTGGGTAGCTTACTCTGAAATTCAGACCAAAAGTTGTTATATTTTGTGGCGTTGTCAAAGAGAAATGAGAAAATAGTAACTTGAGTAGTAAGATGACTTTGGAAACGCTCCTTGTGTCCTCTGTGCTCACAAAACATCTTTTGTGTTTTCATATATGCCGTATTGTATTTTGGTACTATTGCTTGTGTTTTTTTATAATGATCGGATATTACAATTTAGTGAGAACCTCGGAGTGTTACCGGTGACAGTTTGGCACTGGAGACGTTTTATGGTTGGTAGCTGCAAGTTCAGTGCAAATCGATTTGGGGGAAGAATAGTGAGGCCAAGAGTGGCACTTTGAGGGAGATCAAGCCACTGGCATATGTATTTAGAGACCAGGTTGTCGAGATTCTCTGGCATCCAAGTCCTAGAAACAATTGAAACAGTAAAATGATGTCAGGAACCTTTGAGAGGGCAAATTCATTATGGAAGCGCAGTTTATGTTTTAGGTGGATAGGAAAAGAATAAACTTGCTTAAGAAGATCTTGTAAAACAGACAGAAGCTTGTATTTCTGAGTTTGATTGCTAATTCTAAAGTCATAGTAAAGTTCGAGATACTTAAAGGCATCTCGATGGCTGCAGGGGGTACAGCTTCATTTGTAACAAAATGGTTGGGTTGAAATTGAAGAGATTTTGTTGTGAATTTTTTAATACCAAATCTGGCATATTTATCATCTCTTATTATCATGTTGTCCCATTGACACCGTCAAATAAAACAGTTTAAAAGAAGCTGACTCCCTCTTTCTCCATTAGTAATGACCAGAACATGATCTACGAACTAAAACTAGTGTACAAGATTGAACATGCGGTCGTTCTTATCATGAGGTGAAAAGCCAAGCTGGTTGTATTCTTCACTCTTAATATAATGAATGGATGCATTAAAACGCATATTAAATAGTAGCGGACTAAGACAATTGCTTTGCAGAACCCCAGGACAAACTGTTATGGATTCAGTTATGAAATAATTAGTGATAAATGTTGTTGTGCATTTAGTGTAAAGACTGGTGATTAAGGCCTCAGTTTTGTCAGGAATGAGGTGGTAATCCAGGACAAATGTTATTACGTTATGTTGAACTTCACCAAGAGCATTTTTAGGTCTCAAAAGTAATGACTAGGAAGCGTTGATTAGTGCGGGCCTTGTTCATCAGCTGAGCCATCACTGCAGTGTGTTCCAAGTACCTGATAACTTAGACGCGAAGCCTTTTTGAGTCCGATGTTCAATGAAGTCATTATCCTTCAGGAGTTCAAATACAGAATTTCGCAAACAGGATGTAAAAAATGTTAATGGAAGGATTTCAAGAGTAATTGGCCTAAAGTTAGGAGGGTCGTCGGTTTTACCCTTCCTACGTATTAAAATTATAGAGTCCTTTTTTCATTCAGGAGGAACTTCGCCAGAAATTCACACGACAAGTTATTTTTGTGAAGAATAACAAAAATAGTAAGAATAATAATTTTATAATAATAATAGTAATAATAAATAATAATGTATAAAATAATGATAGGTACTTACGTTTTAATCCATGCAGGTGACTTTTTATTGTTCTTTGCAGAAAAGTAAAACAAAAAATGGTGTATGCATAGTATACATAGTTACTTTCTGTGGGCATCGGTCAAATTTTTCTATTTACGTTATTGAGTGAAAGTGCAGACAGAATTCTGGTTACATCTGACAGAAAGTTGAATCACAGAGAAATTTTGAATTGTTCATTGATGGAAAAGGAAAAACTAGAAAGACTGTGCTTGAGGTACCAAAGAAAATACCATTCCGGAGAAAAGCATATGAAAACCATATTAACTAAACCAATAACTTTTAGTCTTAAACATAAAGTGCCTTGAGAATTTAAATGTTCCTCTGCTGTTTCCAAATGCTCTCCAGATCCACAAAACTTGGAACATTGTGATCTAATGTAAGAAACAGCCTTTAAATATATAGTTGGCATTGTTACGAACTATAATTTGAGCAGTATGAAATATTATATACTTATTAATTAGCTATGTTATATATATATATATATGTAAAATATATGTGTATATAATTCGCTTATGTATAAACAGCAATCATGTAGAATGCTTCATGCACTTTTCATTCTGTTATTCTTGAACTGCGTTTACCCATTATATCATTTTACAATCCTACCTAATTACGGTACACGTAAAACCGAAACGTGTGTACAGAAAATATTGTCAGTTGCCTGATGAATGCAATGCAAGAAAATTGAAGTCGCAACAAAATTGTAGTTGTTCTTCTTGTGCTTGTGTAATGTGTAATGTAGCCAATGCCAAATCCATTTCTGGGTAGTGCTGTTTGGGTCCTTAATGTCCACAATATGTGCACCGAAAGCACTCGGGACGTTTCTTGAAATCCATAAATCCATGCCTGTGAAAGTTGTCCCTTTTCCGTTCAAGTTTTTCTCTTGCTCTGTTTAGAACAACCAAATCATTTTTAGAGAATAATGTCCTTCTGTACAGGCTTTCAATTATGCTTGGTAAAGGTTTAAATAGATAACATTAATCACTTTTATGTATTTCTTAAGCCCATATGTTGTTGTTTGAGTAACTTTTGTCCCTCCATCGTTCTAATCATTTCTAAGACTTAAATCGTCGTCTTTCTTCCTGGAATGGATGTCTCGGATTGACCAGTTTCCAAAGCCTTTTAGTTTTTTCTGTAGTTCCTCATCAAATACAGGGTGGTAGTATGCTAGCTACTTTATAAAGATTGAAATAGAGTCTGTTTTAGGGGACCAGTGATTACCCTACATAACCCCTTCAGCTCTTACTCGACTTCCTGAGCATAGCAAAATCTTGACCACACTGGTGCACCGTACAGTAATGCTGTGGCCCTTGAATAGCAGAGTGGTATTTTGCAGCTAACATGGGGTACAAATGGCTTGTCCTGGTCTTCAAGCTTAACTACAAAGTAATTATGATATGCCTTCTTCACAAAATCATATATTTTTACAAGGTGATCAGGAAGAATCACATTATCACAAATATAACAGAATCTGTCAGGATGATTTGTACATTTGCGATCCCTTCTCTCTTGATCTAAAATACTAAATAGAAACACTACATTTGTACCTTGTGATTTCAAGTCACATTGAGTGGAGTTCAGCTCTGCTAAACAATGAATGACCATCCAGGTGTAAACCGAAAAAGTTTCAGTTTCAGTTTCCTTAAGTTAAAGACAGATCAATCTTCGGTTTAAGATTGAGCCTGCTCAAGATTGGGCCAGCTACAGCCCAGATTTTCTTGAACGGACTGCTATTCAAGGGTCAAAATGTGTACTAATCATATCTTACAAACATGAATCGAACAAAGAAAAAGGATAGTATTTTTGGATTCAGCGCACCAAAAAATACATAAATCAGTTGGAAAACCTTCGACCTTTGAAAAGAAGTTTTTAAACGCAGACCAGTGTAATTAGTTCTACCTTAGGTTCTTGTCCGTGTGTTTCAATACTGGGGTATTTTTCTTAGATAAATGCCATTTAAAGCGTGTTGCTAAATTTTCACAAGTTGACCATACATAAAATGTTACTTTGTATTTCTTTCCATTCTTACAGGGACTGTTGAACTTACTATTAACTAATTCAAATACCGGTGTTCTTTGGTTCATATGCCTCCTTTTTATCTCCTTATTAGTAACACATACATAACCAATTTGTTGTTCGAATAAAAGCTGTGTATAGCTATTTTACACACATTCTACTAATATCAAAAGTATTATAAGGTTCGTCAATGGCTTGGTATTTGTACACAATTACTCAGAAGCTTGGGATAAAGGATTCGGAAAACTCCTTTTCTTCAAAGCATTGGTTATTATGCTTGCTATCCTTATTGGTTAAATCTTCAATAAGGAAGTCTATTGTGTCCAATATTTCTTTATCCTTGATAGTTTGTGTGGCTACAACTGACATGCCTTTGCAAACTCTGTATGTCTCTTTCTTGTTATCGTATTTTAATCAACTGTTTTAGACATTTTACCCTTTGAAAACTGGCTACAGCATTCTGTATTAACCTTTATTCTCGTTGAAGTCAAGCAACATGTTTTTTAGAGATTTTCATTATGGGTTTGAAGTATATAAATAACTTACCAAGTTTCAAGAATTTTTCTAACATTGCATATATCTGTCATACCTATATAACTTTTCGATATATTTAAGAGCTTCAATCCTTGGACACATTTCATGAACCATTTTTGACCCAGGATAATCAAAATGTACCTGACTGTCGGGTTCAACAGGTTGCATTGACTGCGATAATCGAACATATATATCATGTTATTGAGCAAAGTATATGCTTGATATATCTTCGTCATTAACTTGTTTGTAACCTTAACATTTTCTTCAATGAAAATCCTTTTGTCTTCAAGGCTATTGATATCACAATCTTTCCACTCCCAAAAGTAAGAATCAAATGTGAAGCGTATTTAATATACAATATCTTTTTCCATACATGTTTTAATTTGCCTTCTCTACACATTTTGGATTGCCTAGTTTGTGAATACTTGAACCAATGGTTTCTCTGTCTGCTTTACTTCTTCAGCTAAGAGGGCTTTTTTGCCCGGTCCTGCCTGACCGTTGTAAATGCACCCTCTACCACTTTTCACGTTATAGTCTGTCATATCTATGTTCTCTATGTAATGTTTTTATAAATAAGATAGTATAGAGTCTGTAACATAATCCTTACCTATTTTCTGGCAATAAACTTAACAATTTTTTTTGTTTTTGAATTTGTTCTTGGGGTATGTTATGAATATATCATCAGTATTAAAACTGTGTAATCTACTTTATTACTGTGACATGCTTCTATTAATTGCAAGCATTTCAGAATAGCTTCCGATACAACAAACCTATTGATTCTAGTATTATCATTAAAAATACGTTCACATACTTGTTCGTTCATCAAAAATATAGTTTTATTGTAGTTTTCGATTGTAACATTTGTCTTTTCGGTCATGGCTCTTGTCCAACAACACATCCGTGTATCATAATCTGTGTAGGTGAACGCCTGATTTGTTTCATTGTATTTTCTAGTAAGGTCTCCAATAAAACTAATAGCTAACTTTTCTGCTTCACTTTCTGGAGATTTGTTAAAGATATATTGTAGGAACTAAATGAATCTGTCTGGTTTGAGAGCCTTTTTAGATAGAGACACTTTTGTATTAAATTTGTTATTTACTCATGTTTAAAGTGTCGACTAGGTATGATATCAGGTTAGACGAGTAAAAACCGGTTTCTAATTTTACAGGTGTCCCATAATTATAAGGAATGGTCTTGTCGATGTAGTATTCTCCACACTGTCTTAGATCATTTTCACAGTTAAATAGTTCGACGACATCATGAGCGGTATAAACTGGAATGGGGTGTGTATTATATAAGGTCTTATGATATGATGCAATATCGATACTAACAACGTCATCATGTATATCGTCTGTCGTACACCACTGTAACGCTTTTGGGTAATAACCATCTAGCATCTTTCGTTTCTTGAAGTTGTAACTGGATTCTAGTAAAAATCCACACATTTGTTTAAATAACACGGTGCTGATACTTGTAAATGATTGCTTACTTCATTTGAAGTCATGAGTTTTAAAGGTGTTGAATAGCTTGTCACATATTCATTTTCTGTTATCATACATTAAGAAGATGCATGTTTTTCTTGTAGTCGATAAATCTGTCAAGAACACCGTTGTTATTCCATTATAGATATTCGAAGTAAAATTAATTTTTATTGCTGTAGATATCCACTGCTGCTTTCATTTTTGTGTTTTCAGGGATGACTACTACGCGGTTTTTCTTTTCGAAACTGGATATTTATTCAATTGACTCAATTGTTCTGACATTCTCATAATGTCTCGTCCATTTTAGGTCTGACCTATATTTTAATAGATCGCTGCACCCTCCCTGGTTTGCTTTTGAATGCACCATTTTTAGTTTTTCGTCTGTTGTTAGATAACAGTGGTGATCTTTTTCTATGTATATTAGAACTATGTTTGAGCAGTGTTTACTATGTGAGACGAACTTTCTGTACCTAGTTTCAAAGGCATGGATTGATACATTATCATGAAATTCCCTTGCCTAGTCAACCAAATATATGGTACTGATCATTTCATTTTCAAGAACGTACCCATAGACCTCTCTCTTCAACTTGTCATAATCATGTTTTAGTTTATATTTAGTTTTTGATTGTCTTATGGCGTCTTTCCGCTCTTTATCTGAATTATAGTTCTTACTACCCCTAGTTCTGGCACTTTTTGACTTTTCCATATATATTGATACTATATATTTTTCTAAAACTGTTCATCTCTTTAGTCTTTGATTGGTATCCAACTGTTAAAGTCATCGCTATACAGTTTCCACTTCACCAAAGCTTGTTTCTTCTTATAACCCTTTCAAATGACCTTATCAATACTGAAAACATCTGCATGGCTTTTCTTTTTTTTATGGACTCAGGTTCATAAAAACTCACTTTTATCATTGAGATCCTTCATAAGTGATTGGATTAGTGTGTTGGATCTTTTCTATTATAAAGTTTTTCTGTCCAGCCGGGTGTATAACCCTTGCCAATTATATTCTATATATAATTTGATATTCGGACCTTATCACGGATTTTTGATTTCGATTTCTGTTTTGATGATTCCATATCACCATATAAATGGAAGTATATTAAACCTTCATTCTTTTTCTTTGAAGCCTCTACTGGCGTCATTTTTATTGAACTCTGTCTAGTATTTTGCAATCTTTTACCAATTCAAGTGACATATCTAGATACTGTGTGTTACCGTAAACAGTGAGCCGCTTCCACATTTTTGTCTTTATCATTCGATTCCATTTTTCAACGACAGACGATTTTTCTTCATTTCCTGTAGAATATATTGCTATACTACGTTTGTTTAGAAATTTCTTCATATTTTTGTTGTAGAAATCAGCCTTTATCAATCCAAAGATACTCTATATTTCTCCCTTCTTTAAAGATAATTTTAAATGCTTCAGATACAGTTCCACCTTTTTTTTATCTATCAATGGTATGATCCAACCATACTTAGAGAATACGTCAAATATCATAAGGAGATATTTATAGCCTTTTTTTTCATTTACTAAAATTTGCATATCGACGAGATCAATAGCTCAGGTCTCACTTATATGATTTATAATAACACGCCGTCGATTAAATTTTAGTTTTATGGGTTTGTGTAATTCATCAGCCAGTGTCTTTCTGCCAACTTTCTTCACTCAACTGATTTTCCCTTTTTTTGTCTTCCCTTGTTTTACACCAAGACCCAGTTTTTGTGTTGTGTTGATTAAGGTTCTTGCTACCTCACATCATTTAGGATTTGACTATAAGGGGTTTTATCTACACATTAACGATCTCAATATTCCTATTTATATAACTATCTCACTACGAGAGGAGTAAATAATACACTTATAATATACATGAGAAGAGTTGGAAGAAGAAGTCCGAACGCTGGTAAACCTTGTCTATTTGACATAGATAGTTATCAAAATGACAACGATAGTTATCAAAATGGTGATGGTATTATTGATAGACTGACGTTTATTGGAAAGCAAATGACAGAAATTAACCGGAAAGGTTGCTAAAGATGTAGCACAAAGGGCTGTAACGATAGTCGTTGAAAAAGGTGCTGAACATATTGGTAATAAAACTGGTGAAATTATTGAAAATAAATTAGATATAAAATTTAACGAAAAACAAGAACTGAAGAGAATAAGGCTGATCAAATTAACGAATTATTGCTATCACATACAAATACTTATACTGGTAATGACGAACCTACCACTAGGAGCTGCCGGTAGGTCCCTTATTACCAAATTCGTTCAGGGGGTTCCAAAGATGATATTAAATACGAAAGGACAAAGACTGCACCATTTTGAAAAAGCTCACAGTGGAACTTATTTGAGAGAGAGCTTCGAGGTTTCTCAACCCAGTACAAACTGACAAGGCACTTTTAAATAACATCCTCAAATTAGACACCTAAACACGTCTTTATCTAGGCATAAAAAACGATACAAAATTAAACGTTCAAACACAAAAGATGTTCCTATTTAACAAATATAATATAACAAACGGGCAAAGTTTTAAAGATGCTCAGCTTGAATTAGAAAATGGTACTCTCTATCCGAACGAAAGGACGCAACCCCCTTAGAAGAAATCTGTAAAAAGTACCGAATATTAATCGACTATGAAAAAGAGTTTAATGATCCTATCGTGAACACTACAGTCGCGCTCTAAACATTTAGGGACCTTTATGAGTTACTTTATTTTCATCTGTGACCCCAGGAAGAAAATGTTAAAAGTGGTAGTAGAAAGGTCGAACTACGATATTCACTCAGTGGAACACCGAACGCATCATACAGTATATACGCTCTCGTTTTCTATGATTCAAGTATTAATGTTGATAATTAATCTAATATATTCTATGACTTCAAATAATTATAAAATCATATTCTTTAAGGCAATGACTGTATATTGCTTATACGGTGTCATTCCGAGTGAAAATCAATAGCTAAAGCTAGCGAAAACAATACGCGATAAATCAGCAATCGATTGTCTAACCATGAGCTGATGGGGTGTGATCAACTCCTTCTAACCAAAACACAAATCAATAAGATCCAGAAAGCCAAAAGCATCGGTAAAGGCGTCGGGGTAAAAATCCCATAAGCACACGTTCGTGATGTTGTTAAAAAATGTGGTTCACTTTTTACTTCTCTCGTGAGTTTTGCAACTAAATAACTTCCAATGGTTATGAATCCAGCTTCGAAGGCACTTCTTGGTTGGCGACTCCTGCTTTTGTGTCTTGGGTCTTTTGGTATGTATAAGGTACTTGGATCAGGTCAAAAGGGAGGGTTTATGATTCTACGCGAAAAGATTTCAAAAAATGATTGAACATAAAACCTACTAACGAAGAAACAGAAAGAACAGATTATGACAGCTCTTCAAACCGGAGGGAAATTAGTGACAAGACCAACAACAAAAAAACGGAATAGGTTCTAGGCACATTCCTGGCATCAATTGGAATTTCTATGCTGGTAAAAGCTCTCACTGGGCTGGATATTGGCAACTTCCTCGTGGTCTAGCCTGCAAGTACCAATCTGACTTTGGGAAACTGATAACAATACCTGAACAACAGAGACAAACTAGACAATCTACCGCCATGTCAAAGATACACGAACCATCTGGTCCAGCAATCCTTCAGTTGAATTTAGAAGGCCCTACACGACCAAAATGTGAAGTCATTAAAAAAATCGTCATGGACAATTCAATTTCCGTTATTCTACTACAAGAGACACATGACACCAATGATGATAAAATCAAGATATATGGCTTCGCTCTCATTGGCTCAATCAAACAATCTAAGCATGGTATTGTCACTTGTACGTAACGACCTTCCTTCTGTTGAAATTGTTTACAGAACAGATCTACATTGAATACACCAAAGTCGAGTACGTTAGGAAATGGTATGCAAAATAGACCATATAATTGTAATTTGTTAGTGCCTTATAACCCACCTCCTTTTTATTGTAGTTTGGATAATACCACAACAGGTTTGGGCTATGAGGAAAAAAAAGAAAGAAAAAAAAAAGACCGGAGAAGGGCTTCTTCTAGAGAACAGCACTCCTTTTAACAACATACAACAAACCTCTACTCGGAACATTGTTGTAAAACCCCAATTCGTTAATGCTTCAATATCAAATTTCGATGAAATCAATTGGATAAAATGCCTGAGAATTAAAAATTTCAAAGGTGTGCTTTTAAGAGATCAAATACAAGATCAAAATATAATAGGCTATGAGATAATAAATTTTGATGATGCACAAGGACCTGGCACACACTGGGTGGCTCTGTATATTGGAGATGATATGGTAAAATACTGACAGTTTTGGATTAAATGATCCCATGGAAGTTGTTTTAATTATCAAATAAATGGGGGGTAAATTGTATCTATAATAGTACACATTACCAAGAACTTCTTAGTATGCTATGTGGATACCATCGCAATATACTGGATTAATGAGAAGCATAGAGTTAAGACATACTGTGATGTAATTAAGTCTTTTCACATAATAACTCTAAATACAATGAAAAATTAATCACCAATTACTTTTAAAACATGTTTATTATTTTAAATGGGAATATACGACGGAACTCATATTTCACCTGATCTAATTTTTTTTTAAATCAAATGGTTGGGATATAAGCAACCATCGTCAATTAAAATTCCCTGTTGCAGGGCAAGATGCAGTTCCTTAAAATATGAAAACAATAAATTAATAAAGCAACCGGAGGATCTATCCATGGTAGTATTAATATGAATCAAAACCATCTCTTTGTAATAAAAAACCTGCAACTTTTAATAGTTTAGCTATACCCTTAGCTTACTTAAAATCACACATCTATGAAAAACTAAGTGAGGCACTACTTCAGGAATACTATATAAGATACGGTACTTCGATTTATAGAATCGACAAAGGATCATTTTCTTCGTTACTTGTGATGCTACAACAAGAAAAGTAAGCTGTACGATCAATCATTTTATGAAAACCATGCTTATCAATTAGCTACAACTATTCAAGCTGTATTGTCACAAATCTGACAAAATAAATAATAGTTATTTTCTTGAACTCAGTGGTTGTCAGCGTATGATTAGTTATATCAATCAATGTATCAGCTGGTAGTACGGATATTGTTAACATTTCAATCGTTTAAAATTGAACTCATTTGATTGCTCTCTCTTATTGGCTTAGAAACGGGTTATTTGGTCACGATAGTGGGTTTAGCAATTTCGTTTCTCTCCGTCTGGTCACTTAGTTGTATTTGGAACAATCAATTATCATATCCTTGTCAGACCGAGTGATTTTGGTGGTAAAAATGTCAAATTGAAGTATAGCTAATGTTAGTGAATTAAACAAGTGGTGTTGTTTTTCCATCCATTGTGATATCCCAGGAGGACCAAATAAACCGTTTGTTTGGTGTAATGGGAAGAAACGATGTGATTATACTGCAAAATCATCAACAGGATCCAATCAAATGACCATTGGAAATATGAATCCTTATGGGATTGCCGGTTTAGATAGTTCCATACCAATTTTTGGTTTGTAGAAGGCAAGAAACATAAATCAAGACATAAAATTACATCATTATATACTACGTAAACACAGGTATGATATCGATCACGATCCAATTTCTATAGGTTAAATTGTTTACACATGTACTGTGGTTAATCCTCAAAATTGCTTAAAATAATTAAAAGGTAATTTTAATGGCATTTTAAATTGCCATCCAACTATTGATGATTCTAAAAAGTGCTGTGATGTATCAATTTTTAGTACAAAATATATTGTATGACATAATAAAGATTTATTTCAACATGGTATATTTTAATCAAGAAGTTGGATTAATCGGTCCCGGAAATGGCTGTATCACACATTTATTAGAAAGACTATTCGGTAAAATTAAATGTTGTCATGTACATAGTCCCTTTCACGATGCTTTTGGTTGTTTCAAAGGTGGTGGATACCGTTACGTTTTACTTGAAAATCTAATACCTCCATCTTTAAAAAATTCGCCTTTGTTTGGACATATTTCAGGTCTCTTATGGAGTATATTTAACTTTAATACATACCAAGTTTTACTTATCAATGTCAGTGGTCAATGAATGTCAATTTTAAGTGAATTTCAATGGTTTATGATTGATTTAATTTTATCATCTATCAACAAGATTTTACCCCAATATTGTCTATAGAAATTGAAAATATAGCAATACTATATAACGTCTTTTTGATTCTCATATAGGCATGCTATTTTCCGTTGGTAGATTCAACAATTTTGAAAAAATAAAATCTATATTAATCATACATTTTATTTGCAGTTTTGTGTGGAATTATCTTTTCAATTTCAGCAAAAACCCGAATAATTTTTATTTGATCATTGTTTAAAATTTGAACTTGGAATTAAGTTGCTACAATGAGACTTGATCTTATTATGTATGTGATACTTTTTTTAATAAATCGACTTTCTGACTATTTTCTCATTGAAATCGATATAATTGTTAGCTACGTCATAGCCTTAACCAGTGCTACAAATTTTGCCCACAATCGTATATTTTATGCCATCTTATTTTTCACAACGTACTTATTTTTTAACGGATAATTCTTGTAATTTATCAGAAAACAGGCAACAAACCTCCCCACTTTCTATTAATTCGTTATGTAAATCTATATTACAATTTACTCTATACTCCTATTAGAAATAACTTTTTAAAACATTCTTTAAACCTACCTAAGGAAGAAATGCGCTGATACAACCGATACAACCCTCGATTGATTTCTAATTGATAAACAGGTGATTTTGTGCCCAAACTGTATTTATGGGTAAACAATCTATTTTCGCAAAGTGCATTCGATAGAGCTAAAAACGCAAACCAAAAATCGATTTTCTCTTGTGAAAAAAATGAGTTTTCGCTATAATAAGACCAGTAGGTAACAAAACACAATCAGTCATAGTATCATCATCACTGTTTGGAAGAGCATGCCGTATCAATTTTAATCCATAAGACCTTGGAAAGGAATGCACCTTCAGAAGGATTTCTTATCCAATGGATATCATACTCAGGATCCCCAGAGCCTAACACAAAACCACTGGAAGAAATAAAGGGAAGCTCTTAAGTAAGGACTATTCTGTCTCAAGAACACCAATGAGCATTAAAGACGTACTCTCCGATAAGACCATATTCAGTATTCCGTTTTCACAACATTCACAGTAAGGATGAATCGTCCAAACCAAAGGACTGTCCTGCAAATACAATGGTGAATCAAAGCGTTCCTTGGGTCAAAGGAAAAAGGAGAAGATGAGAGCTGTTCAAAAATGTGGCATGAACAAATAAAAAGGGTAATAGCGTAACACTGCTGGAAACAAGATCACATCTTTGACGAGGAAAATAAAGATTATAGAGAAAAAAACCCAAACAAGAATTTAAAGAAAATAAGAAACAATCCATTACTTGCATCACATCGATTTCATCAACATTATATCTTTCTCCAGAAATATGGCCTCCAGTACTAAAGAAAGAAACACAACAAACATAAGATAGAAATGGCGACACTCCTCAAAACAACTGGACTCCTGTCAGGGCGTGGGACCACACTGTCGAGGTTTCAAACGTATATAACTAGTCAATCAAGTAGCCTGGCGATGGGAGAAGTATCCCTTAACTCATGACAACAAAAATCTTTTTTTCACGTTTTACTCTTTTGCTTATTTCAACAGTTTCAGTTTCTTCTGTTTTATCACTGTGATCTTTGACCCTGAGAATCCCGCTTCTCAAGGCAATCTGTTTGCCATCTAGCTATTGGGTATTAGTTTATAACTTTTTACTACACGTTTCTAGGGAAGATTGTGATTATATGACAAAAAGCAGCAAGAGTCATAAAAGTATGCAATAGTAAAATTATGTCCGACTTTTACTAATAACAAAAGTATAGGCTATTGATGAAAACAACTTTACGTAGACTATTTACAGTTATTAAAATTGCCATTACAAGGCAGACCTGATTTAAAGCAGTATAAAGAATGTCATCACAGTTTTGCAAGAGGCACAGAAAAATACAAATGTCAGAAATGGCACTCCTGTAGACTAATTAATAGTAGTGGAAATCGGCAAGGATTGTCAATTCAAATGTCACAATGAATACCACGAAAATACCACCGTTTTGCAAACAGCAAGACTATCGATTTACAAAATATTTTACATCCTGTGCAGGTTTAAGGCAGCAGTGTAGAAATAAAAGCAAGCTTTTTTCTGGCTTTATACAATTTTCCTTCCATTCTTTAAAATTGGCGAATCCCAGCAGGCAGAGCTGGTTCGTTTAAAAAAGCGTGCCGTATGTTTGGTAAATATTTCTTCCAGTTTTGGAGGCATGAGAAGGCCAACAAAGATACGGTCAGGATCTAGAAGTTTATATTCTGGATGGCGTAATGCACGCATAACTGGCTGTTTTTGGGCCCAGCTTGGAACTTTGTGCATCGGATCCTCATCGTCGTCTGTAGAATCGTCACTTTCCATATCTGCAATATCGTACGTCACATAGCTTGATTCTCTTGGCGCCAGTTGCGGTACTGGAAAACCACTCGTTTCTTGCTTCAAAGGCATTACACTAACACCTGATTTTTCATGCTGAGGAAGAACAGCTGCATGATTCAGCAATGAGTTAGATTGTTGTAAGACAGGAGGTGCCACAGTTGTCTTGGAAGTTGTTTTGTAATCTTCAAGGACTCTCCCGACAACATTAAGAATATCGGTTTCTTTGTTCTTTTTTTCACTCAGAACTTTCTTCTCTTCCGCAGACATATATTGTTTATAATAACCTTCTTTTTCTTTCCTTATTGCTTCCCTTTCTCTTCGCTCCTTCTCCTCCCACTCTTTTCTTTCCTTCTCTGCACGCATATACTTCTCTTTAATCTCTGCAATCTTACGTTCCTTTTCCTCGAGATCTTTCAAAACAAGCTGTTGCCTGAATATCGTTCTCTGATTCTCAAGCTCTAGCTTTCGATCCATTTCCGCTGCTTTCGCACGTTTCTCCTTTTCTTCATCTTTTCGACATCTTTCCTTTTCTTTTTCCTCCTTAGCTTTTCTTTCCGCCTCCTCTCGTTTTTTTGTTTTTTCTTCAATTTCTCTCCTCCACCTTTCTCCTTGTAACTTTCTTTCGTGTTCCATTTCTTGGAGTTTTTGCTCTTCTAATCGCTTCAGATCGGCCGCCCGCTTTGTTCTAAACTGTTCTTCGTACTCTGCTTTCTTCGCAAGATACTCTTGCTTCCGCTTTTCCTCTAATTCAAGTTCGAGTATTTTTTGTTTTCTTTCTTCCTCCTCTTGTCTTCGCCTAGCTTCAACCTCTGCTTGTTTCTTTTCTCTAGCCTTCTTTTTGATTTCTTCCTCTTTCTCTTTTAACTTCTTAGCCTTTTCCTCTTTGTCACGGACCTTTTCCATGCGCTCCTGTAGAGCTCGCTTTTTCTCTTTTTCTTCTTGGGCTCTTAAAGCCTGTATTTCCGCAACACGGCGTTCTCTTTCTTCCCGCCGTCTATAAAGATTAGAAACAAGGTGAACAATTAACAACCTGTAATGTGTCACAGTAAGCCATAAAAAAACAAACAGCCACCCACCACAGAAAACAAAAAAAAGACCTAAACAAAAACAATAAAGCAAATCATCCACAGCATCAGTGAAAAAAAATTCAGCAAACGTCCAGCAACCGTTTAACAAATAAAATTAATCATTTGTACATTATGTTTATTATCCATTATCTTTACTACAGCTTAAAATCTATTGATTCTCGACTGAAAAAGAACTTGGCTAAGGCGCCTATTTACAGTATTGCTTTATCACTATAAATATAGTTCTAATGTATGCCAAGTCAATTCATACAATTGTCCATAATATCATTGATTTCAACCTCATGCATCTGGTCCTCAGTTGCAAATCTAATGTCAGTTTGTATTTTGATTGCTTGCGCCATGCACAAAAAGTGCCTTTAGTGCCAATTTTCTCGGCAATAATTTAGCATTAAAAATTTTATCATGTCAAATTTTGGACCAATTTTTCGGAGAATCCAAAAGAGTTACCAAATATAACACCTTCATTTCTTAGGTTAAATCAAACTTTCCATATGTTGTACCAAGTCAAACTTACTAGCTTATATAACTTACTATATTTATTTATTGAAATACTTTTTGTGAGATGCCTTTAACTGTCCAAAAATAAAGATGTTTGACAAAAACATTAGAACTAAGAACCTCCTGAATGACTTTATAGCTTAGAAGCTAAACCTTTGGTGGCCTTTGCTGCTTGTGTGCACTCCTAAAAATAGAAGCGTACAGCAAAAACAAGACCAATAAAACTCAAGTATATAAAATAAACAAAATAAAAGAGAACGTATATCCCATCTCAAAAGTACCGTTTTCTTTCTTCCATCTCCTGCTTCCGCTTTATTTCCAGCATTCCTAAATTCTTTTGACGAATCTTTTCTTTTTTTAACATATCTGCTTTAAGTTTCTTCTTATCCTACAATTAAAAAGTTATAATTAAAAAAATCAATACTTTCAGGCAAATTTCTCCCAAGAATTTAACACTTATGCAAGCTAGCATTTCACAACTCAATAAAAGCTCACTAAAAAGATTACAAAAGAAACGAAAAACCTAAATTTGTATCTGAAAACAACTTTGTTTGTGGTAATATTTTTTTAATAATGTTTTTGTGCAAAAGCTTAAACGAAATCTTATTTCATCATGCAATTGCCAAATACAGAGTTCCATTTAGTTTTTTAAAACCAAACAATTATAAGCATCCCAGCCAGTTATGATTTTTCAGCAGAAATTCACCGGTGTTGCAACACAAGGTATCTCCAAGCATTATACAGTTTTTTGCAGTGTCTTGCTTATTGAAGTTACACCAAACATTAAAACAAAAGCAAGTCCTAAATCGAAAGTTCAACATTAAAAATATGTTTTTCGATTTACTTAAATTTGCTTTACCTCAACTGCTCCTGTTTTGGATGTGTTTTTTCTAATAAAGGAAGTGATGACATGGCTCAATACGTTTCCCGCTTTTATGCTCTGAAAAAAAGAAAACACTACAATCAAACAGTGTCAAAAGTCTATTTTCATGTTTCTTGAAAATTCTAGTAATGCCATTTTCGGTACTCATCATACATTTTTCACAAAGTACCTCTCCAAAATAGTATAAAGATAAGTTTAGCCGAAAACTAAACGATCAAAAAAATTAAGGTATTATCGAAGTAACTTAGCAGATACAACTAAAAACTGTTTTCTTACATTCCATAATATAATACAACAGTCAATCCAAACATTCCTAAAACAATCTTCACGAGCTATCATGATCTGAATTTAACTTCTTGACGCAGTGCAGTATAGGGGTCTGCTATTTACCTAATAAAACTCATTTTAATTTCTCATTGCAATTGGTGTGGCTATTTTAAGGAAAAAATATTAATTAAACAAGTAAAACAAACTTCCCACACAGTTTCGCAACATTATCCCACAACACGTTTAGTAGGTGCACCGGCATGGTTGAGAAAATGAGATAAAATGGCTATGATAAAAGAAGACTATTGTACACTTATCACAATTGTTGTGCATTCGTCAGTCCTGTTAATTCAGTTTTCTTTTCCTATCATTTTGGCTGCCAAAGCATAGCTTATGATTCTTTAAGTCAACACTGAGATTACAAGTCACATACCCCTTCTAATACGAATAATTCGTAAAAATAGACACTGTATACGATTTCACGAAAATGTCTTTCCTCCTAAATTGAGTCCCATGCTATGTTGCACATCCTGCTCAGTCATCAAATAAAAGTGTCAGGTTTTGCAATCTAACGTTACATTTAATAGTTGTCAAATGTTTGAAATTTAGTTGGCAAATTGGGCATCCACTCTACCTTCAAGAAAATGACCTGGTAAAAAAAATGCTGGGTAAACCTCAATTATTGGTTATCCCAACCGCGACCTTCGGGTTTCTTTACTTCCTATACTTAATACATTAAATATTCTTAATGTCATAAACATTATCCTACCAAAGGGCACTATTTTAAAGAGAAAAAAATAGCGCCATCCTATAAGTACTACTGCAAACTACCTACCTTGACAATTTTTGGTCCATTTCCAGGCGGGGTGTCATTGACCACAGAGGGCGACAGGGAATACACGCTTTCTAGATTCTCTTTCTTTATACTGTCAGTATTATCCTTAGTTTCAAGGGTTCCAGCATCATCAAATGAATCTTTGTCCAATTTATCTAGGGTCAAATCCACATGCTCCTTTTCTCTTTTTGATTCGTCATTCTCCACTGTCGATGGGGGTTGGATTTCAATAGTTTCATCACAACCTTTTGTAATTATAGTCGCTTTCGTTGCCGACTTGGATTCATAAACATGATTGGGCGTCAGTGCCTCTAGTGTTTCGTTTTCATCAAGACAAATGTCAATAGTTTGCAAACCAGTAGAAGAGGCTGTAAGGTCATAGGTTTTTCTTTTGATGGACTGCGCATCACTGCACACAATGACTGAACCATTTTCTGTCTCCTCATCGACTCTAGAGTTTCTTTCGTCCACACCCAAGCTTTCTGGTTCAATGGTAAGTACAACTTGAGGATGTGAATCACTTGCAGTTGCAATATCGTATGTTTTTCTTTGCTGTTTACTTATGTTCGCTGTTTCCTCTGCACTACTAAACATTGAACTGATCCCTGAATCCTGATCTTTCTTAAATTCTCTTTCTGGCATTTCCGTGTGTGTTGACTGAGAGCTCAGATCCCGCTTACCGTCTTCCTCAGAAAATTGAAGATCTGCTGACTGTGATCTTAAGTACAAATTAAAAAATATATATATATATATATTTACATATATCTACAAATGCATAAGAAATAGGAAACATCACAAGTTGGCTTTAAGGGGAAAAAAGAAGAAGAATACCTATAAATGTGATACTTACATTAGTATTAACAAGATGTTGCAACTTTGCCTACACAAACGTTTTGGCAAAAACAACAATAAAGTTCGATAAAAGAAAAAGTAAACCGGCCCAAACTTTCCACTCCCAACAGTTGCACTTGAAATTGAGATTTTCAAAACCGTACGTTTAAATCAATCACTAAGTTTACTTTTCCATCCAGTGACATGAATCTTGCCAAAAAGAAAGCCAAGTTAAATTCATCATACACATTTTGCTTTGTTTTTAAAAGACTTGGTCTTCTAGCCAGCAAACAGGGGATCTCGTATATCTTATCGTAACCTATTCATCAGATTTTAATGATCTTAGCTGCAGGTCAATCACAAAATTTAACGTCGATCAACATAATCATCATAGCCTACTGATAACATTAAACTGGATGTTATTTTTATGCAGTAGCGTTAGTATATATTTTTTGGCATTCTTTCATTATCAAATTTTCAAATCAGAATCTTTTGGGGCAAAACTCGAACAATAAATCAGATAACATACAAAAAATAGCATGTTTTCCTACAAATACACCTCCATTATACTTATTATTATTATTATTAGTAGTAGTAGTAGCAGTAGTAGTATTACAATTATTGTTATTTTTACAATAATAATAATAATTATCATTATTATCGACAGGATAATCATCATTCGGGGTTCCCACTAATTTTCCAGTTATATAGGAGGCTTTATGCTGGTTTTTAAGGATATTTTATCGGCCACCGGGAAAAACCATAAAGAAAATATAGGAAGATTTTATGAGATTTTAAAGTTGTCCAAAGAATTAGACACCTTGTAGTATCCAAAAAATAGCAGAAAATATTCCAGGAAAGTTTAAATAGCCATATATTCACACAAAACAAAAAAATTTTTATGACAGAGCTGATAATTTATGGCAAAATTTTAATTAAAGCCAGACAACTCGACTAATGGATGATTTGAAATAGAATAAAAAGTTGAAAATGATTTTACCCACCAATTTGTGTAATGTAAATTGGGCTGGTTTCATGGTTGCCACCAGATATAACAATTACAATCTTGGACTTCTAAATACTATAGTAGAGTATTAAATGTAAAAATAGTAGCAAACAGCCCTAGTTTTAAACCGTACAAGACAACTTCCTTGGTTAACATTTAGTGGGATAGAACCATTTAACTACCCAATCGCCCAAATGTTGAAAGACTACTAACAAATTTTATGACATTCCTAAAACTTCTCTTGAAATTTCATTAAAAATAAGACTTCCCAGAACCAGTGGCAACTATGTGTATGTAATACAAATCAATTGTTGTCAAAATTAAAGAACTTCTTTAGGCTACTTGTTATCTATTTTTCTTGTATCGATCTCCTATTTCTATAATTGCTCAGTTATTGAAACAGTATCAGAATTCATTGATATGGCTTTGGACAAGTATCCCACACATAGACACTGCTAACAACTTTGTCCTCAGTGACTTTGATGCTCACTACATGTTCTGATTGAGTAATTTTAACAGGGCTGACAGACCTAGGGAAGTTACTTACAACTTCGTTCTTGGTTACGACCGTACACAGGTTATTTTTAAACAAGATTTTTTATTTAGACTCAAGAGAGTCTTCCCTTCCCTTATAGATCTCTTTCTGCCTTCTGTTGTTGTAATTATAGAGGTAAAGACAATTGTTTCAAATCCTGTTGACAAGCCATATCATCGTAAGACTTTCAAAGTTGGTCAGGCTGCCTGGGATGGGTTTGTGTCAATTTCTAAGTTTTATTCCTTGGTATTTAGTCTTGGCAAATCGGTTTCTGATGCTGTAGCTTAACAGAATGGGATCGGGTTGCTAATGAAACATTTGTACCATGTCGTAGTTACAAAAGTCAAACCTCATTCTCCGCCATGGTACAATACTCATTATCCTTCTACCAGTGTTCACCACAATCATTTCTTTGTTCAGTTTCAATGTTATAGAACTGAAAAATCTTTCGTTTCTTTTAGAGGCCTACCATAGCCCCAGGCGTGGCAAAAAAACCCTGGTAGAACTGTCAGTGGGGGTTTGAGCACTTGTGAGTTCATAACAAGTTCGGTTGCTAAACAGTGCGACACCTCTGACTCTCCTCTTGATAAAAGCTTCTCCTAAGGTTCTTCACCATAGCTGGTCCTTTGAGGCTGGTATCAAGTTACAAACATAAAAATGGCTTGAAGGATAACTCTTTGCAGCTACTGGGCAACAACAGTAGTGAATGTCTGCTGGCGGATGATTTCCCTATGGGTCGACAACGACTAAATAAAACCACAAAAAAAACACTGTACGTTTCAAAAGAAGAATGGATCAATAAACATTGTTCTGAAATTGAAAATGTTAAAACCCGGAACCATCAACCCTATTCAGGAAATTAAAAGAAATTAATGATAAGCAAATATGCAGTTCTAGTGGTTGCATTAAGTCCTCGGAAGGTAGCCTTCTGACGGAGAGGCGAATAAATTGAGTGACTATATTGAGGAGTTATTCAGCGATATTAGGGGTGAAAAGCCAAATATTCCCTGAGATTTAGATGGACCGATCATAATAGAAGCGGAAGTAAGATACTCATTGCGCAAAATGAAGAATAACAAAGCAACCGGCCATGATAAACTGGCTGTAAAAATGTTGAAAGCTTTAGATAATATCGGTTTGAAGAAGATGCCGCAAATTCTAAATAAAATCTGTACATCAAGTGACATACGACATGAATTAAGCACATCCATTTTTGTTCCACTCTCCGGGCGCTACAGAGTGAGAGCTACACCGTACACAAAGTCTCATGAGCCACTTAACGAAAAAACTAACTAAAAATATTTCTGAAACGAATAAGGAAAAGCACTAGGCCTGAGATAACTTTTAGTCAATTCGGTTTTAGCCCAGACTCCGGAAGGAAAAATGCTATATTTACATTGCGAACTTTATACCAAAGGGCCTTGGAAATGAATAGGACCCTATATATGCGCTTTATTGATTACAATACAGTTTTCAACAGAGTTCAACTTAAGGTATCTCTTCAATTTATACAATGAGAAAATATTCTCCAAAGTAGAAAAGGTGGGTGAATTATCCGTTGGTGGAGTTCTTAAAAATAACATTAGCTATGCTGATGACGCTGTGCTTATTGCAGACTCCAGTGAAAAATTGCAACGGTTGCTTGATCAGACAGTACATCATAGTGAAAGAATGGGGATGAACGTTAATCGTAAAAAAACTTTCCTTTGTCGTTAAGTAAAGTAAGCAAAGCACCAAAATGCTCAGTTAACATTGGTGGAGTTGAAATAAAACAAGTTGATAGTTTCAAATATCTTCAATAATCACATCTAACAGGAAATGCGAACAAGAGATAATTACAAGAATTGGCCTAGCAAAGAATGCTTTTACTAAAATGAGGGGTATTCTGACAAATCCTTCTCTATCAGTAAAAACGAAGCTGTGTGTTCTTAATTGTTAAATAATCCCAATATTGCTATACTCTTGTGAAAGCTGGACAATCAGTAAAAACTTGGTTAACCATCTGGAAGCTGCAGGGATGTGGTTTTACAGACATATTCTCAAAATATCGTGGGCAGATATGATAACGACTAAAGGTTAGATGTAACATTCTCAAAAGTATAGTTTTTTGGACATATTGTTAGGAATGGCGGGTTGGAATATTTAGCTATTGCTGGGAAAGTTGATGGGTGAGAAAGTAAAGGAAGAAGTAGGCTCATGCATGCGAGTGAACTAGCAAAACTGACCAATTGCTCGAATGTGGAACTCATAACAAAAGCGAAAAATAGAATAGAATGGAGAACCATGGTCGCCTACGCCTTATCAAGCCATGATACCTAAAGAAGAAGAGTCTAAACAAAATTTTTAAAACCTAACAATTGGGCAAACAAATTTTTCTGAGCTAATTATATTAATTATTATTAACAAACTTTATATAACTATAAAAACATCTTACTTTGAGAGGCAGATGTCCATGTCCACTTCTTTGTTATGGTAATTATCTTGTTCATCTGATTGCACACTGTCACCTAATATTTTGTGCCTAGTTCCACCATCAACTTCATCTTTAGTTTTCCACTTGTTTACAGAGCTCTTTCTTTTGGAAAATTGTTTGGCTTTTCTTGCTGATGAAAGTACTGAAGATCTGCGATATTTCTTATATTTGTTTGACAAGCGACCTGGCTTCTTCTGCTTAGGCTTTTGAGGAGATGGAGACATATTTGCACTTGCTTCAAAGTCTGTGAACTGTTTGATAATAGCAGCAACTTTTGGCTGAAGGCTATTTGGAGTACTGACAAACCGAGTAGGAGTCTTGGCATGAGAAGAGTCAGGAGTATGTGGTGAAAAAAGTTGACTGGACCCAGCATATCGCTTTGCAGAACTACTTTCAAAGTGAGCAATTTCTGCATCTTTATTTTTGTTCTTTTCAGAGGTGGGTGAATCTGCAAAATTGATCTGTTTTCTTTCTGGTGTTTTAAAAGAATAAACATGATTTTGCTCATATTTCATTTCTATTCTAACTTTTTGGAAACTTGGTGACGGAGAAATTTGAACATCATTATTTATTTTCACATCTTTTGGTGCTTCACATTTTGATGCTTTCTTTTTATTCTGTCTTTTAGGCAGAGGGGGTTTTCCATTTTTTGCCCGCCTTGGCCTCAGTTGTCTTCCACAGGCATGTGTGTTAGATTCATCAAGTATATTACTTGTGTCTAAAGTAGATGCATCTGTCAGGTCATTAGCTACCTTAACCCTTTTACTTGCTCTACTTGTTCTCTTGTTAGAAGGTGAACAAGGTTTTTCATTGTCAATGCTTGGCACTTTCTGTGAAGCTGCCTTTGATGTCTTACGAGTATTAACAGCACGTTTTCTTTTCCTCTTCATGCTTGGAGTTTTTGGTAACATCCAAACAACATCCTCACTAAAAGAATGGAGGGAAAAAAAACAATTAAAATCAGACAAATTTTTTAAAAAGACATAACAATTAATCAGGGCTTTCCACTCATTTTGTTTGAGCAGGTCTGCCTTAGGGGGGTCTGGGAAAATTTACCCCCCAAGAAAATTTTGAAATCCTAGACGCAAAATCCTGCATTCTGGGGCATATCTGGGGGGTAAATTGATTTGTTGAAAATGATGTTTTTAAGGTCACTTTTCATGATACCAGACCATTTCTTTTAATTTCTTTCTTCTTTTTTTCACCCACCTTTTCTAACTTGTTATCCAGTTTACTCAGTAACTAAAATCATTCTAAATTGTAGTCTAAATATTCAAAATTGCATTCTGCAATTCTTCATGCTAGCAGTTTTTGTAAAGTTCTAATATGTTATACTGAATTTATATATATATATATATATTGTGTGAGTGACACAAAGTCATTTTGTTAAATCCCCTATATATGTACTAGCTATTTTTAATGTGTTTTAAATATTGTCTATAATATACATTTTGTATCAGGAAAAAAACTTGTAATTTATAGTCAAGAAGTTGCCTCTCAGCAATTAATTTTGAAAACAGGGTCTTTCAAGTTTTGAAAAATTCCTACTTGAAGGTATATAAAAAGCAGTAGTGTTCTGTTAATTTTAAAAGCATTTTATGCATTTTAATTAACTGCAGAGAGGCAGCTAGACTTGAAATATTATAGCCAATATCTTATTTTATTTTATGAAAAATACTGTTTAAAATTGGGTTGGTTATACAGGTAGATTGTAACTGTTATTCCTGTTTTTTGGTAATTTTTATGTGAATAAAACTGTTTTAAATTGAAATTTGATTAACTTTTATTAACACTGAGAAACAAAATTTTTGTAATCATTATTCGACAACTGATCTTGGGTAATCTTTACATGCTGATTTTGAAAATGTCATTATTTTTTCCCTAACAGGTCTCAGTTTTTTTATATGGCAGTTATATGGTGCATATTTTGCAAAAAATATGCCATTTTTAATACTTCAGATAAATCAAACAAACAAATATATAGCCTTGATTTATTCGATTGATATGCACAAAAGAGATTATTATGTATTTACTTGTAGCTGTCCTGAAACAATAATTTATTGGGTGTTGATACATTTTATGAAACCATATTCAGATGTGAAAATGGACTTTAACAGTGAAAATTAAGGAAATTCACACTATTAACATGCAAGTATATGCAAATATATTTTAAAAAACAAGCTGTATGCATGTTAGCATATATAAAGCATATAGAAATAGGAAAAAGAATGTTGTTGTATACTTATTATGATGCAGTAGACACTTGCCATCACAGCTCCAAGCCACCATCTTTAATTTAGTATTTTAACTTAAGGTGCTTGGAAAATGGCGGGAACCTTGGAGTAACCACACTCTCTGAATTGTACTGACGGGATTGAAGATCTAGTTTTTATGAATCAACTTAGATTGTGTTTATCTGTCTGATTACTCTTCACCTATTATAACAAATGTCACTTTATGGTAGGAAGCTTCTTTTTTGACTTTGTCTTGCATATTTGACACTTGGACAGTCTCGCTTTATTGACCAACACTAGTCCACCATCATGTGGACATCCCATCGGCCTTGGTATCTTTCCTCCATTTCTTTTATGTCCTGGTGGAACCTCTCACCTTGCTCATCGCTAACATCTCCAAGGTTTTCCAGGAAGACATATAAGTGACTGTGCAGGAAATGCATTTTGATACTCGTATTGCAGCCAAGCTCCTGTAGTTTGGAGATTTATAATTCCCTAAGAACTGCTTGGTAACATCTACAAACGAAGTCCATGCAGCCTTTTCAACAACTGTTATGGTTCTTTCAAAGTTACTGTCATTAACGAGTTTCCGAATCTGGGGTCCATCAAATATCCCAGCTTTCACTTGTTCATTGGACAAACTAGGAAAAGTTTGTCTGATGTGCTGAAAGCATTTTTGGTCTTTGTTCAAGGCTTTTACGAACTGCTTCGTAAAAGTCTTGCAGTTGTGGTTTAGGGAGCCAGTCTTATTTGACCAAATGTTGATCCCGATCCCTACTTTCCCATAAACACAAATGGCATGGATGTTTGGTGAAGCCTCTCTGCTAACCCAAGAGGAAATTCGTCATCTTCAAGTCTGCACATCCATTATGGTCATGGTATTGGAGTAAATTAATTACTTTTTTAATGCTCTCGTAGTTTTCCTTTAGAGTCACTGAGTGACCTACAGGTACTGCTCCAAACCTGTTTCCATTATGAAGGACACACTTTAAGCTGTCTATAAACAGCCTCCAATCATTTGAATTGTAACTGGGTAAACTTAAAGGTAGAAGAAGCCCACTAATCTCATTACAATACACAAAGTCACAGTCTCCAGATCTGTAGTACGAAATTTTGAGATCACTCTGAGTCACTTTCTTCTTACTTAGTCTAGAAGCTAGAAGCTCAGCACCTGCTTTTGATAAACCTATATCCGTATCAAATCATTCATTTCAAACTGATTAAGCGTACCAGGAGTGATTCTTGATGTATCCTCAATATCTGAGTGGCTTGAACTAGCTGTAGTATCAGAACTGGTTTCATGACATCTTGATTCTGGGTGAGGAAACTCTGCAGAATGGGGAACAGGCAGTCGGGCAGATTCTAGATCAAAATAATCAAATAATGGTAATCAAATAGAGTTCATGGTCGTTTCATGTTACTCCATAGATGTGCTTCACAAGCTTTAAAGCCTTTATTTTCACTTTTGTTTTGTTATCGAATGACCATCCAGTATCGACCAATTAAAATCAGTTACTCCCGGTGTTTGGACCAACAAGGAAGTAAACATAGCTGATTCAACACATGTGATGAACACACATTTTGATCCGTTTTCTGAGACACACTGCCCATTTTGTCGATGACTCAGTGTTTACAATATGCAAGACACTATCAATTATTGAACAGTTCAGTTGAAATTCGCTAAAAAAAATTTTGGGGGTTGAAGTTTGAGCCGGCCCAAAAAACGTTTGAAATGGTTAATTTGGCTGGTTACCGGTTCTTAGGGAAAACACTGATTAATGGTTAAATTATTTTGATCTTTATTATACACTATATTCTCATGGATGTTGTGTTCTTGATTCATCCAGATTTATAATTCATAGAAGACACTTTTAAATTCAACAAGCAGCTATTTCAGAAACTTAAAGAGTGTAATAACAATACAATAATTGCTTGAAGGCTAATAGTCATGAGTTTGAGGTTACAATTCTCAGAACAAGATTATTTTAAAAGGTTTAGTCTTTGATAGACCTTACTAAATTATTTCGTAGAATTAAATGTAAAAATGTCAAATGTGATAACATAACAATGTGTTGTTGGTCACATTAGGGAATATAACAATGTGTTCAGAAACAATTTATAACACTTGGATTCAATTCATGGTCATTAAAGTATTATGTTAGAAAGAATATTACAAGTTCAGCCTGAGCCCTCCTAATTAAGCTCAATATTCAGCAATTCTGATCCCCTTTTTCATAATACCTTTCTCTCAAACAAGCAGATGCATTTATAAAAAATGAAAATGTGGATATGTGAAATATTGCTACTGGAGTACTGTACCAATGAAGACATCTGAAGGTTTGTTGGAATTCCAAAGATATCCAGCAAAACAAGAGAAACAAAGTTAAGATGGTATGGGCAGGTAATGAGGAGAAACCAAGACAGTTCTATAAAACAAGCATTTCAGACTACAGTTCAAGAAAGAATTAGAGGCAGGCAAAAGCTGAGATGGAAGGATGTTGTTAAGGAGGACATGGGGTAAGTTGATGTGGATCCCAAGGACTACATGGTGTATGGAAAGTGGAGAAGACTGTGTTGAGCGAGCAAACCCTCCTAGGGATGGTAAAGACCGAAGAAAGCAGAAAAAGAAGCATTTAGAAAATGTTTTAGTATACCTGTGTCTATTTTCATTCCAACAGTAGCTTGAATTAAATCATAGTGTTGCTATGCCAGTGGCTTCTTAATCAAAAAGGGGTAGGTTCAGGCATTTTGCAACTTTGTCATGGTCTTCAGGGCAAACTAAGAATTCAAATTTCTCAAGAACGTTGAAATGGTGTTTAAATTCAACCAGTCAGGTACGTATTGTGGCAGGTGGTCTTTGCATTATGGGAAAGAGTGGGTCCCATATAACTACTACTTAAAGGGGAAGAGCAGAACTATTGTACACAGGAATTTGAGATCAAAAACAGAATCAAACTCAGAGGAAGGAGATGAAGTTGCTTCAGGTCTCTGGTGGCAATATTATATCTGGGTCAAGTTGGGCAGCAGCAGAATATAGTCCTGTCTGTATTACTCTTGAGGTGGATACAATTGCTGGAGGTTCTGGTATGGTTTTTGGTGGGTTGGGGGTACAGACAGTATAAACTTGTCCTAGATGTGAGTTCTTTTTCAAAATGCCTGGCTCAATAATTTTGTTGCAGATGCAGTTTTTTCCTGCTACTGAAGTATTGGAGGCTGGTGATGGTCATGAGGGATTGGCAGTGTCAGAGCATGGTTTAAGAGCTAGCACATGATCATGACTGATTGAAATTGGCATGAGAGTCCACTATAAGGAATTCTCTTGACCATATGGTTATTGTTGAGGTTGATGATGTTGTGTATAACAAAATCAAACACAATAATTTTAGCATTTCAGGTTACTGTCAGCATATCATGCTTTGTTAATTGTGTTGTTAGTTTTTATATACCTTTTAAATAGAATGATGCAGAAACAGAAACTACTGGTCTTTCACATTTTGTGATACGTAGTGACTCTGGCATTTTAAGGCTCTTTTCTAATTAGTATCAATAGACCTGTAAACAGTTTATCTTAAGAAGAGATTACCTAAAAGTGTATCTAAAAGTAATTTAACTTCCTCTAGAAATCTGGTGTGTTGCATTTCTTCAAAGTTAATCATTGGAGTATTTAACAACTCATGATATAGCATATACAACAGGTTTAATTTGAATCAACTATGACAGTTTATGGCAGTGTCAGGCCTTTTGATACTTGTGTGGAAAACTTTGTCTAAACTCAGACTTTATTGATTGTATGGAGGCATACTTACTTCCGAATAAAATAGAGGAACAATTAAACATAAGCATTTTTGTTGCAACGGTCAGACCTGAGGCCTTCAAGTTGATGAAGAACTTATGTAGTCCAGATCATCCTACCATATACAGACTTGATCAAGTCCCTCAAGGACCATTTTAATCCAGCACTTGTTATCATTGCTGAATGATACAAATCTTGGAAGGCTGTTCCAGGTTTGGTGGACTGCATTTATACATTGTTTTATAGCTAAAGAACCTTGCTTCAACATGCAAATTTGGTGCATTGTTGGGCAAAGCATCAAAGGACTGATTCATTTCTGACAAGCAAAAGAGAAGTGTGTAGCTGAGAAGCTTGCTACCAAAGCCAGCAAAGCTCACATGGAAGAAAACATGTTTTTTTCCTACTGTCATGGAAAAAAATCCAATTCTGTCTACCAAAAACAGTCCATGTTGTGGGAATTCAGACTGTCGATACAGCAATTGCAAGTTTAGAGACTGTCTGCCATGGATGCAAGAAGCACAACCATCTTTAAAAGACCTGCCCCTTCTCCAAAATCTAGGAAGTGGAGAACATGGAAATGGGCCCATGTCAATACAGCATAGGCATTCAAAACATTTGTTTGGTCATGTTTTTAGAAACTGTCCCTTTTAAGTAAACAAAGGGGAAAACTCTTAACATTGCAGAAACTGATGGAATTGCACTCATCTCCACTGGATTACATGGTGTTATGTTCTTGATTGATCCAGATTATTCATTGAATTATTCATTTATCCCTGAAGACCATGCTTAGTCTCATTCAAGCATGAAATACCAGTTTGAGGACTGGTGGGGTATAGTCTTTCTCTCATGGCCAGGTGAAGCGCTCTTCAGCCTTGGATGGCAATCGCCTAGAGATGGTGTCTCAATAAAAACACTGGCCCCCATTACCTTAATGGGTTGGTGTCAGGAAGGGCATCCAGCCTATAAAAACACTGCCTCATCATACCATGAAATGACATCCAAAGATATGCAGCATAACTGCGTAAACGAGACTGGAACTAATTTAAGTGAAGGTGTTATGCATGGTAGGACTTTCGATTGATGTAGGCAAAATCAGACTGTTATCAAGCTACTACATCAACTGAAAGAAGTGATGACAAGCTTCAGCCTCTGTTGTCTGAATGTGGGAAGTTTGAGAGGTAGATCTGGTGAAGTAGCAGAGTTTCTTGAGTGAAGACACATTGATTTGTGCTGCATCCAAGAAACACTATGGAGAGGGAAATCTGTAAGAATGATAGAAGGGAAAAAGGCAACATACAAGCTGTTTTGGATTGGTAATGGAAAAGGCACAGGTAGTGTAGGTATCTTTGTTGCAGACAAATGGATAGACAAGGTGATTGATGTCAAATGCATAGGTGATCGAATTATGCTGATTAAACTGATGATAGATGAGACAATCTTCATA
>RDPX01000268.1:0-15173 GCA_003991215.1 Morbakka virulenta
ACGGCAATCCTCAGGTTACAAGCAAAATACTAGTTAGAAAACATTCCACATAATGTAACTTTGGCTAATTCCCTAGCCAATCATTTAACATTACATAATAAAAACTTGTTTCTATGGCGGCATTTCGAAATAAGCTCAGTTCTTTTATTGAGCAGTCCCTTGGGTTCGGCCCTAACGATCAAAGTTTTCTCAGTGAGACAGAGGTCACACCTTCGCGTACCACACCTATAAGGTGACGCCCTTGCAGCAATCTTCCACGAAAGTATATATTTGTGTATATATATATATATTTATGTATATATATATATATATATATATATATATGTGTGTGTATGTGTGTGTGCATGTGCTGTACGTCACTTATTGTGACTGCACGTCTTACATGTCAGAGCATAGGAATGTCCTTGTTCAAAGGTGTTTCTTTCTGTTTTCAAAGCCTGAGCTAGATATGAATATAACATAAGAATGTGAGTGGTGTAGTCTTTGGATATAATGCCTTTTTCAGCAAGGCATTTGAATGTGAATACATGCTCTGTTGTAGATCTCGATGGTTTGTAGGCGGCTTGAGAGATAGAAATGTTCTGTTGGAATTTGTCAGATGTTGTGCATATCATACAAGTTGCGAGGATTTTTCTCAGTGTTGATAAGAGTATGATGGGCCGGGGGTTTTCTGCTGGTCCTTTGGATTTTCCAGGTGTAGGTAGTGGGATGAGATGCCCTGGTCTACTTCATATGGGTAGATGCTAGTTTCGGCTATTTTGTTCAAAAGTTTAGTTATTCCTGTCGCGATTTCACTCGGTCCATGTTTGACAAATTCACTGTTTACGTTGTATTTACCTGGACTCTTGTTGTTTTTGAGTGAATTTATGGCTTTCTGTACTCATGAAATACTAAATGGTTGAGTCATAGGGGCAGGTTTCACTTGAATCTCTTCCTCTCCCTCTTTGTAAAAACAGAGTACTTTTTTAACTGTTTGTTACTTTTCCATATTTTCCATTGAATATTATATTCTTCTTAGGCTCCGTTATTTTGAGTTTCTCAATAGCTTTAAACGTTTTTCTCGAGTCACCTTTACTGTTCTCTTTGTCTTGTATTAGTTCTTTAACTCTTGCCTCGTCACCTCTCTTTATTTATGCGTTAATCTCTTTTATAATCCTTTTTCTCTCTTCTCCCATTTCTTTTCTTTTCTTGTGCTGATTTTCATTCTGATGGCCTTTCGTTTTTCTGATAACGCTTCCACTTGGTTTATGTAATTTCTTTTATTCACCTTCCTGGTGCCCAGCTGATTGTTCGGTGCTGATCGAAGTCCGTTGTGCCTGGATTCTTGGGAAGCCCGATGTAAACTGATTTCTTCATTGCTTCTGGGATAGTGCCTGTACCACATATACTGTTTAGTAGCTTTGTGACAGCTTTCTCAGCTTTCACACCCGCACTGTACAATCAGCCTAATGAGCCATCTCACCAAAGTTCTCTTGCGTGTTCTCATGAAGAGAATGAGGCACAAAATACTGCCAGAAATATCTGAAGTACAGTTTGGTTTCATGGCCGATAAGAGTACAAGAAATGCAATCTTTGCCTTGAAAACTGTCATAGAAAGATCCACAGAGGTACAGAAAGATCTATACCTGCGCTTCACAGACTATTCCAAGGCATTCGACAAGGTGCGACACACTGATTTGTTCAACATTTTAACTGGAATTAACATTGACGGAAAAGACCTTAGAGTCCTCAGAAACCTTTATTTTGAACAGGAAGCAGCAATCAGAGTTGACAATGACTATAGCGACTACAGAGCAATAGGCAGAGGAGTGAGACAGGGATGCGTTTTTTCGCCAGACCTATTAAATATTTACAGCTAAATTATTTTGCGCAATATTGAAAATCAAGAGGGTATCAGTGTGGGTGGACACAACATCAACAATTTGAGATATGCAGACGACACTGTCCTTATTGCAGACTCCGAAGACAAACTGCAACGAATACTATCGACAGTAGCAGATGAAAGCAATAAAAAGGGATTGCAACTCAATGCAAAGAAAACTGAATGCATGGTTATCTCGAAAAAATCGGTAATCCCGAAGTGCAACATCAAGTGTAAAGGGGAGAACATTAAACAAGTGGATAAATTTAATTATCTGGGTTGCATTATCACAGCTGATGGTAGGAGTGATACAGAAATCAAGAAAAGGATCGCAATGGCAAAATCCTCTTTCAACAGCATGCAGAGAATATTTATAAACAGAAACATAAAACTGAACACTAAAATCAGGATCTTGAAGACTTACATATGGTCAATTCTGCTCTATGGTTGCGAATGTTGGACACTTCCAGAGGTGACAGAACGTCGTTTGGAAGCAGCGGAGATATGGTTTATCAGAAGAATTTTAAGGGTCTTATGGACAGAAAGAAAAACAAATGAAACGGTTATGCGTATGGCAAATTACAGCAGATTACTAATCAATACGATCTATGACAGGAAATTAAAGTTCTTTGGACATATAATGCGAGCTGATGGGATCGAAAGAAGCTTAATGCTAGGAAAAATTATAGGAAAAAAGAGCAGAGAAAGACCAAGAACAAAGTTCACTGATAATCTCAGCAAGATCACAAGACGTACAACTTTGGATCTCATCAGAATGACCGAAAGCAGAGAGAACTGGAGAGCCATGGTCATCGATGTCTGCGCGAACAGACATGATACCTGAAGAAGAAGAAGATGCCTAGCACATCTTTAACGACTTCTTGTCATGGCTCTTTTATGTTATTCCATACATTATATATGCCACTTTTTTGCTCATCTTTACTTGTTCAATTTGTCTTTCACTTTTTATTGGTATTTACCCCTTATCTCCTCATCCTCAAGTTTTTATAGGTTAATGATTTCAGTAGCGTTTATTTTCTTCAAAAGATGCCATTCTAGCCTCAGTTTGATTTTAATTAGCCTGTAGTTAGTATCTGTTTTAATGCTACAATATGATCTTGAGTATAGTACGAGCGCTTAGTGGCTGTTTCTGATTATAATGTAGTATATTTGATTCCTGTTTCGATTTCTTCTGCCTTCTTTTATTCCTGGGCTCTCCCATGTGGTTGTGTTTGCCATTTCGTGTTGAAATAAGGTGTGAGTGTCAGTTTGTTGTTGGCACAAGTTTCAATACGTGGTTCACCGTTGTCGTTTGGTAGGCCTTTGCCGAACTTACCGACAGCCTCAGGGTGGTTGTCATGGCCTGACCCTGTCTTTGCATTAAAATCACCTGCTATGATAAGTATGTTGTTGCTCTTAACTTTGCATATATTGCCATCTAAAGCGTCAACAATTTCCTGTCTTTGCTTTAGTTTTTTTCACTTATTACTAAGGTTGGTGCATAAGCGCAGAGTACTGTGATATCTTTCCTATTAAGCTTGATTTGCATGGTACAGAATCTATTATTAAAGCTGGATGTACTGTCTACTCAACACAGAAGAAACTAAACACCAAATTGTCAATGCATGTCCACGTATAAACCAGACAACCATGGATCATGATTTACTAAAACAAATAGGAATAACACAACGCAAGCAACTAGAAATACATGTAATTATAATAATGATATTACTTTAAAGGTACGCAATAAGATTAACCTGCGGTTTCAAAGTCACATACGACCTGAACAAAATCATCAAGAGTAACGACATCACAAGGAAGACCAAGATCAGAATAGTTGAAACTATGATATTTCCCTTAGCCATGTCTGGATGTGAAAGCTGGACAATCAAGAAACAAGACAGAAAGCGCATAGATGCTTTCGAGCTATGGTGCTGGAGGCGAGTTTTGAAGATTCCATGGACAAGAAGGGAAACCAACAAATCTGTCATTGAGAGGATAAAACCAAATATATCTCTGGAAGGACGCATAGAAAAGCAAAGGTTGAGATTTTTAGGTCACATCATGAGAAAAGATGGATGTCTGGAAAAAGACCTCATGTTATCCCTGTGTTGAGGGTAGAAGGAGATGAGGCAGGCCACGGCAAAGAGTCTGATTCAACTGAAAGAAGATGTACGAGACAGAGGAAGGTGGAGGCAAGCAGTGCAGAATGTCACCAGGAGTAGACACCGACTCGATGGAACCTGATGATGATGATGACCTAGATATCGTGCGTGTTTACACGTGTACGAGTATGCTTTCATGCATTTAAATAGAAATTACATATAACGTTTAATTGTTAATAAATGTTCACACATATTGGTGAATGTATATTTCGACGTGTAAATGTTCAAACAATTAAACTTCATAAACTTCGTAATTATATGACGGTGAGAATATAACCCACGGAAACATGTTTATGTCAATACTACTAGCTCATCAAAATAAATGTGTTCCATTCTAGAACAGCACAGAAACACAGTGAATTCCAGAGACGTTAAAGTTCTTGATAAACTACTTGCTCCCGGAAACAAAACTGATGAAAAACACATGCAAAATCACTCAAGCAGATAGGCTTCCGGCTGGACACGCACAATTATCTGTGCGAAGTTTGAATTGTGTTACTTGGCTCTAACACTGGAATACCACAATAAAAGCAACTGTTACTTTTTTATTTCACTACGGCACCTTACAGTAACAATAGTTAATAAGTGAGAATAAAAACAGGTAGTAACTAAGCATTACTTCCAATTTGGCCTCCTAAACAGAAACACAAAAATGCAAACAATTTACACCGATTTATCCACAGCGAATGGAAAGACAGCAACCAAAACCAATAATGCTTGTTCTCTTCTACAGCAGTTCGTCGTCTCCACTGTTTCCAGTTGTTGGGTCGTACGTCTCTGTGTCAGAATAAGCCGCTTCTACGACTGAATTTGTAATTTGTAATTTGTTTCCAATGTTTTCTGTTCCTTGCTTTAGAATCAATATTATGCAGTACAATTTCAGTTTTCAGTTCCTTAATTATGAAGTTAGGATTTTTCTGTTTGGTCTTCTGTATATCACGTCTAATCATTGAGTGGATTGTGGCTCTTTTTCGTCCTCTGAACTTATTGTTACATCTTCTTTCAAAGAAAAATTGCATTGCCTTTCTTGCTGGTGCGTCAGGTGGTAATCTCAAAATATGTCCAAATAATTTCCAGCGCCTTTTGGTTATTTCAATCGAAATTGGTTTAGTTTTTGTTATTTTATACAGTTTTTTTTGTTGCGAATACGATGAGGCCATCTTATACCAATAACTTCCCGCAGTTAACGTCGGTGGAACGAATCTAACTCTTTTTTATCCAGTAGTGTTAGGCCCCACGTTAAACAGTTGTACAGCAGGATGCTTTTGACCAACATGTTATACAGTTTAATCTTTCTGTCTATACTAATATGTCTTTTATTTAACCAGATTTTGTTCATTTTTGACAGAGCTATTATTGCATTGTGTTTTCTTGCTTTGATATCTTCTTTGTCGCCTGAAAGTGATCCCAATTTTTTCGTACTTCTCCAATCCTCTTCTTCTTTTTTACTCCGTTTTAGTATTGTTATTTCAGTTTTATCGGTGTTGACTGTTAAGTTGCCTTTTTCAGAGATTCATGTACATTGTCTTGAATTGTCTTTTTTATGTCTATGCTTTCTGTAATAAAGTCACTGTTATCGGCATAAGTGAGCTCTCTTGGTAGAGCTGATCTTTTTTGTTTTAACCACTTTTCGTTGATTTTAGTAACATCTATTCGGATATTATTCAGTTCGTTTCTGAATTGTCTCAGAAAATGTTCAAAATACACTGTAAATAGTGGAATACTGATGGCGTCACCTTCTGGTGAACCTATGCAACAAAATATCTAATTCCATGAACGTCCACAAAACAAATTCAACAGCCTCTGAATTCGTGCAAAATACACAAAGGAATAACAAATAACAGCACAAGCCTGTGAAATAAACAACTTAGATTATTATTATTATTATTGAGTGGTGGAGCAATACGAGCCCATGGGGGACTCAGGGGTAGAAACCCCAGCAAACCCATCCGACTACCAGCCCGATAGGGGTAAACTGGGTGCATGCATCACACCCAAGTGTGTGCGATATTGATGTACATAAAAAAAAACAGCACATGACCTTGCAGTTGGGGCCTGTTTAGGTTTCCCAGTTTAGGTGACCCATTCTGCTTAAAACGGTCTCCGTAGCGAGGCTTCACCCAAGACCTTAGGACTAAGTAACAAAGTAAGAACTCGGTACTCAGCCCTTCAGAACAAGAGATCCACGCTCACGACACCTAGATATGATGCTCCCCCACTACTCCCGCCCGTTAAACAGAAATGCATGATGTGTCAGCCCTTTTGGGACATGCACAACCGGTTAAGGTCAGGCAACTGACTGGCAAGTCTGCGGTTTGAGCGGGAATGTTTGATCTAGCCCATTCATAATTACCAGGCAAAACTAGTTCGTGTACCCCACCAATCAATTAAGATCAGAGGTCATACGTCTTACGACGCTACGCCACTTGCTGACAGCAATAGTCAGTGCCTGGTGTAATTATCAGGGCAATTTGACTACACAGGGCAGGGGGGTCAATGTCCCTTTCCAGCAGTACTAGGCAGTACTAAGTTTAGCCGGCCAATTAAGGCAAGTTCAACTTTTCCCACTGTTCCCGCCAGGTTTACCCAGCTCGACTAGGGCAGGGGCGCTGCTCCCTGAGGAATTGCCAGGCGACCTGCTGGTCTGGGCACTTTCCGTCTACCCTTTATTATTATTATTATTATTATTATTATTATTATTGAGTGGTGGAGCAATACGAGCCCATGGGGGACTCAGGGGTAGAAACCCCAGCAAACCCATCCCACTACCAGCCCGATAAGGGTAAACTGGGTGCATGCATCACACCCAAGTGTGTACGATATTGATGTAAATAAAAACAGCATATTATTATTATTATTATTATTATTATTATTATTATTATTATTATTATTATTGTTGTTATTATTATTATTATTGAATATTTTGACAGAATATGTACACTTCAGTATTTAAAAATACATGCTATAAATGAGTGTCCTGTATGTACAAAGGATAAAAATTAGATTAAAATAGTAAAAACATTTAATATACAAAAGGTCATAAAAATCTATACACATATCACACACGATCAGGGTACATAAGTTTTATGATCAATAACTGTAGACAAAACTAATGAAGAAAGAAAGGCTGATTAATCATAAGACTTACATATCTTGTTTTTAAATAGTAAAAACGAATCCTCCTTCCTAATTTCAAGAGGTGAAGAGTTGAAGAGGTGTGCACCGTAGTAGTAAAAAGAATGCCTAGCACACTCTGATCTTATTTTAGGCAGTTTTATCAAAACATTTGCATTTCTAGTCCCTTTATTGTGTCTATTTATTATGAAGTATCCATCTAGAGGTTTACATAAAGTTTCATTCAAGGATTTTTTTTCACTAAAATCAAAGCTTTTCTTTTGATTTGGTTACTGATGGTCTTCACTTGTGTAGTACCAATTGTCTTAGCGGATCTTCTCACGATTGATAGAAACTTCGCCTGTTGAGTGGAGTTTGTGTTGTGATTGATAATTCCACAATACGTTAACAAAGGAATTATCATGGTGTTGTAGATCTCAAGTGAAGCGGGTTTCGTCAAAAACGATCGAAGTTTTCGTAGTAGATTAACACGGCTTGAAGCTTTGCGATATTTTGCATCAAAATCATTTCTTAGTGTCAACGTTGAATCGACTACCTTTCCAAGATACTTGTATTCATAAACGTTGTTTATAACTTCATTGTTGATGCTAACTTCAAACGACTTTTCAATTTTGTTTAGTCGTTTAGCTGTGCCGAAGAGCAGGGATTCCGTTTTTCCCTTTTTTAAATTAATGATTAGTTCGTTTTCCTGTAGGTAATCGCAGATGCGCTCATATTCGTCATTTAAGCATTTTTCGATCTCGTTCACATCCTTTTCAGCAAAATATACGGCTGCATCATCAGGATACAAGATGATATTTAAATGTTTCATAGAGTCTACAATGTCATTGAAGAACATAGTAAATATAATTGGTTCCGAGATAGAACCTTGCGGGACTCCGTTGAACACTGGTTGATCATTTGATTGTTTTCCATCCATTACAACACGCTGTGTTCTTTGAAAACAGATAATCCATAAACCAATCGAGTTCAGCATCACGTATGCCATATGACGGAAGCTTGGCAAGCAGTTGGCTATGACTGATCCTATCAAAAGCACGTGACAAGTCCATAAACACTGAACCGACGAGATTGTCCTTGTCAATTTCTCTTCTAATATTGTCAATAAAGAAAGCTGAAGCAAGCTCGGTCGATCTGTTGGATCTAAAGCCAAACTGAAATTCAGACAGAAGCTTTTCTGATTCCAGGTGGCTCATCAATTGATTGTGAACTGTTCTTTCTAGAATTTTAGATAACATTGGTAGTATAGATATTAGTCTATAGTTATCTGGGTCACTAGCATTGCCAGATTTGAATATCGGTGAAAGTTTTAGTTTCTTCTACATTTCAGTTACGGAACAGGTTTTCAACGACATATTTATGATATGTGTTAAAGGTTTATGAATGGAAAGTGCACTGTCCTTCAGCAAATTTAGGGGCAAATTGTCTAATCCAGCAGCCTTTTTTCGACGTAGATTTTTCAACTGCTGAAGAATGAAATTCTCCGATACCGGATTAAATTTGAAACATTTCAAAGTTAGAGGTAATATGTTTTTAGACGGATGCCATATAAAATCTCGACAGCGTATAAATTACTTTTCAGTTTTTTTATCACATTGAAATAGTGGTCCGAGAAAATGCTAACTTTTGACATAGTATCACTCCTTGATGACGTAGGATTTGGAGCTGATTTTGTAGGAAAAATGTTTTTAATAATTTTCCAAAATTTCTGAGGATTCTTACTGTTCTCATTGAGTGAGTTCTTACTAAAATTACTTTTTGCGTATCTCAGTAGATTATTACATCGATTACGTAATCTTTTGTAAACATTCCAATCATCTGCTGAGTCTGTACGACGAGCTTTACGTAGTACTTTGTCTCGATTATTTAATTCAGATTTTGTATCATTATCAAGCCACGGGCATGATCTACCTTTGACCCTTTTGTTTATATACGGAGCATGTTTTGAGAAAGTTTCATTTAGGATTTCGTTGAAGTTTTTCAAAGCGCTATTAACATCAACTGAATTGTAAACACCCCTCCAGTTTTTATTTCGTAGCTCATTGTTCAATTCAGTAGGATTGTATTNTTTGAAAGTTTTTGTTGACATGTTTTGAGGTATCGGGGGGTCGATATAGTACACCGATTAGAAAACTCTTACAATTACGAAAAGAGATTTCTATCCAAATCATTTCAAGATCGTCTATTTCTAAGTCCATTCTTCTCATGTATGGTATGCCTTCTTTAATATAAGCACCGACTCCACCACCAATGCCACTTTGTCTTGGTTTTGATTCAAATTGATACCCCCGGATTTCTGCATCGAACAGATCTGTTACAGTTATGAAGGTTTCTGAGAGGGAAAAAATGTCAATCTTTGAGTTGTTATTTAAAATATCAGAAATAACGTCTTTTTTTCCATGCAAACCTCTGATGTTATGGTGAAACACACTGAATCCTTTCGTATTTAGAAAGCTAGCAATATCCGGTCCGGGACAACTCTCTATGTCACCGCATAATAACAGTATCAAACAAAATAAGCTCTTTCTTCTAAAACAGACAGCAAATCCCTTCTTTTTCGAAGCATAAGCAAGTGGGAGCATTGATACATCGTCCAAATCATTGCACTTGCCAGTAATTGTAATACTAATCCCATCAACTTCAGAGAATAACACTTTTTTGATGCTAAAACTACAATAAATTAGAAGAGCAACACGAAACACGTCCATCACGCGTGCTGCCATCTTGTTCGTCGCTGTTCACCACTAAAAATCCAAGTATTTTGAGACTATTATTCTAAAACTAGTATCCTTGGATAGGGCTGGGTTAAACCAAGTTTGAAAATAAAATTACTTAGTTAGTATGAAAGCTAAACTCAACAGTTGAGCGCAAACGTTAAGCATGTTTTGAGAAAGTTTCATTTAGGATTTCGTTGAAGTTTTTCAAAGCGCTATTGACATCAACTAAATTGTAAACACCCCTCCAGTTTTTATTTCGTAGCTCATTGTTCAATTCAGTAGGATTGTATTCTGAATAATCACGTACACGAATAGCTTTTGCAGGAAATCTCATGTGGTTCCATTTTGGAATACAACCGATCATTTCGTGATCTGAAATAGATGTCATATAAACTTTTGTTTCTTTGATTACTTCAGGTCGAGATGTAGCAATAATGTCAATAATTGAAGACGATTCTCTCGTAATACGTGTTGGTTCAGTAATAATTTGCTTATAGCCATTCTGTGTTAGCGATGTCTTAAAATCTGCATTGTCCGACTCTTTCGTATAATTGACATTTGCATCTCCTACGATGATTGATTCCATTTAGGTTGAATTGATAGCCGATAACCTGTCATTAAACAAGTCATTAAAATTAACAGAAAGATAATTCGAACTTGAGGGTGGACGATACAACGTTGTTATGAGAAAACGTTTTGCACGAGCTTCAAAAATTTATAAGCAAATACTTTCAAAAGAGTTTTTAAGATCGTCTCGCCGTTTCCATTTTATGTTGTCCTTGATATAAACAGCTACTCCTCCAATGCCATTTACTCGATTTCTCGTAATAAGAGTATAACCAGGAATTTTAAACATATCATTACTGTCAAACTCTGTTAAGTGTGTTTCTGATAAAGTTGCTATATCAAACTTGCTGTTGAAAACTAACTCTACTCTATCAACTCGAAAGTGAACTGCAATGTGGTAAAAAACATAGAATTATATTTCGAACTATTGTTAGCAGCCTATGCACAATTTTCAAAGGCTGCTAACAATCTCCCTCCATCTGCGTCTGACCTGGGCTGCAGTCATGATGGTGTGCCAACTATGTCTGCTGTCTTTCATCTCCTGTTGTAGACTTCTACGCCAGGTGGCACTAGGTCTTCCTCTTTTCCGTCTGCCTTGAGGGTTCCATCGCAAGGGTTGCCGAGTAATCTTGTCCTCGTCTTTCCTAAGGCTATCCCGGCCCATGTCCATTTCCTTTTCCTTATCTGTAGTGGTGGAGGAAGCTGACTTGTTCGTTCCCATGAGTCTTGATTGCTAATACGGTTTGGCCACCAAATGAAAATTTGGTGGCCAAATTAATGTCACCTTTGTAGTGTGCCAAGTTTCAGCTCCATACATCAGTACAGATTTCACATTTAAGTTGAAGATCCTGAGCTTTGTTTTAGTAGCTATCCCTCTTGGCCGCCACACTTTGTTAAGGAGGCTGATCGCTGCCCTTGCTTTAGCTATTCTTGTCTTGATGTCTTGTTGGGTCTCACTTACTATGCTTCCCAGATAAGTAAATGACCTAAACTCTTCTCTATCCCCCCTTGTTAACCTAATGCTGTCCTCTTTCTTTGCATTTATTCTAATGACCGTTGTCATGTCCTTGTTTATTCTCAGTCTAACTTTTGATGCATTAGCTTCCAAGGTGATGCAAGACATAAGTTCAGTCTTGTCTTGCATCAGTTGATGTCTGTGTGTGTGATAGTAGAGCAATGCCATCCGCAAAATCTAGGTCGTCTAGCTGACGCCAAAGGGGCCACTGAATTCCATTCTTATTGTCCTCTGGCCACTGAATTCCATTACTGTTGTCCTCTGTTGACTCCCTTATTTTCCAGTCAACTGCCAAAATGAAGAGGAATGGGAAGAGGAAATGTCTAACTCCAGCCTTGATGCTGAATTTCTCTATTGCAGTACCTCTATGAAGGAGCTGACATGTTATAGCCTCGTGGGTGTTCCTTATGATAGCTATGTATTTCTGTGGAATCCTATAATGCGCCATCAACTCCCATAGTGTCTGTCTGTCTAAAATACCAAAAGCCTTTTCGAAGTCTATAAAGTTCACATACAGTGAGGTGTTCTACTCACTTTCTTATGTTCTTTAGGCAAACCGTAAATCCTAGCTGGTAAAGAACCTTTAAGGTATATGTTGTCGTAAATATCACTATTCAAAATATTATCCTTTTTCAATTGTCTCAAACATCTCTGAAGTTGCTCTCTGAAGGATAACCACCCCCCCTCATGCATACCATTTACCACTATCTGAAACCTGTCATAAAATTCTTCCTTGACCTCTACGTCTACATCATTTGTTGGGGCATAACACATTATGGTTTTGAGTATGATTCTCTTGTTGGATGTCCTGAATTTAGCAATTAGCATATTTGAGTTGATTGGCTCCCATCCTATAAGGGCTTGTGCTGCTTCTCTTGACAACATGATTCCGACTCCCTCCATGTGTGGTGCACTTTTTTCTTCATGACCTGCATAGAGCAAGGTCTCCCCTGTGCTCAGTCCGGTTTCGCCAGAACTTGTAGTGATACAAATACAGATACAGGTGAAAAAATGCATCTGATGATAATTCTGACATAGACATGCATACAGATGGCAATCAACAACAACGTTTAAAAACGTCGTTAATACCAGATGATCTATCTGATAGATTTATAGACTCGACAAAAGCAAAAATAACATTGAGACATAGTATTTTACTAGATAAACATTTCATAAAAAACACGATAGTTTTTAACCTTTTCATCATTAACATGTTTCGGTATTCACATACTTTCTTCGGAATGTATATAAAATGTATAAGAAATATCAAGGCTTTTTATACTAATCAAAACATCATAATTCAGTGTTACAGAGGATATGTAACAATACACAAGAGATAACGCAGAACAAAGACACTAAACAAGCAACTTTCCTATGTAACAATACAACTGTTTATTTAATTCCCGTTGTTTCCATTTAATACGCAAACCCTCTTTTATACGTAGTTGGTACTTAGTTATACATTATCATCCACATTATACATATACATATACTCAATCTGCAGACAGTACCGTTTCGCCCTTTACCAAATCACCTAAATACGTAGCCAATTGGTAATCAAAAGTACCAATTGAGGAGACAACCGACCTAAAAGATGGTATTTTCTCAAATTTCTTATGTACTTTAGGCAAACCGTAAACCCTAGCTGGTAAAGAACCTTTAAGGTATATGTTGTCGTAAATATCACTATTCAAAATATTATCCTTTTTCAATTGTCTCAAACATCTATGAAGTTGTCCTTCCCGTTTTAAAGTTGGGTCTTCGTTTAAAACTTTAAATTTTCTAGTATCTTGAACAACCTCTAACATTCTTCTAACATAATCAGTTCTATCAACAATCACCACTCCATTTCCTTTGTCAGGTTTTGAAATCACAATGTTTTTGTTTTTTCTCAATTTATTGAAAATACCATGCTTCTTTAATACATTCCAAGTTGGTTTGTATCTACTAACACAGCTGTTTGCTAAATGAGACAATTGGGATGTAACTTCAGTTTTATCATTTTTTTCTCTCAAGTGACTAATTAGAAAATTGTTAACCATTTCGAAAGTAACAAACACATCTGATTTTCGTAAACATTTGGGTGTAATAGCAAATGACAATCCATTCGTGAGAATGTCTCGTTCTTCCTCTGACAAAGAGTAAGATGAAAAATTACGCATGACCTCTTCCGAAGTGAAGGGTGTGGCACTATTCTTGGTCAAGGACTGTAATTTCTTCGTGTGAGACTTAACTGTTGACAAAACATAATTCTTGATATTCTTATATTGATGGTACGCGTTATCAAATAACAATCCACTGCAGAAACCACCTTAAAGATATGGGCAGAATGTTGTGTAAGATTCATCTGAATTTGAGCCTTTTCCTTCTCTCTTCTGCGAATAGCATCGCGTAACAATCTCTTCCTTATAGATATTTCAAGAAATTTTTCACAGTGAGGTATATTAAAAGCCAGAAACTTCGGTATCACATTTAAACTTTGACAGTTTTAAAAAAAATTTAAATCAATACAAGAAATATCAAGCCTTGATATTTCTTGTACATTTTATATACATTCTGAAGAAGGTATGTGAATACCGAAACATGTTAATGATAAAAAGGTTAAAAACTATCGTGTTTTTTATGAAATGTTTATCTATATTTGTGCTGAATCGCTATTTTACTAGACAACAAATTGTCACTCACTTACTTATTCCATCACAAACTGGCACAGCAGGTTTTTGCATAGCCACTTGTTGTATTCGATACAAGAAAATTATCAATTCAGAGAACAGCCATTGGTAAAACACAAAACTCAAAATTCAATAGCATGAAGAGCAAGTGATCTTTATCTGAATTACATGGAAGAGAGGCTACTAAAAGATAGCTTATTTAGGGCTAAAAGCAACCTTGATACTTTATTCTAAATCATAACACCACTAACCTTATACAAATATTTTCTGAAGACAAAAAGAAGGATAAAGACTTTAAGATTGATCCATACCTATCATTCACAGACAGTATTTTAACTAGCATAGATTTACATACTCGTTTTAGCTACCAAGAACACTTCTTGAGTCAATTGCAATTGTGTGTAATGTAAAATACAAGCAAACTCCTACCTCCAGTTTAACTAGCAGAGGATGGATGTTATCAAAAACTGCAAGAAGAGAGATTTTCATGATCATGAGCAAGGTACACCTCTTTTCAGAAGGTCTAGACATGCGGTGTTCAAAGGTTTGGACTTAAAATTTGTTGAAAAAAGGACCTTATTTAGTGACAATTCAAGATCACTTTCTATTTGTGTGTATCTCTAAAATTTGATAAAACCAGTTATGTTTTGTTTACTGATATTGCTGATATAAAAGACTGCAAGTTGACATTGTTTCAAGATAATTGTGTTGAAAATGAACTGATACCTTTCAATCAATGCTGCTTTTCTAGGTGATTACATTGAATAGCACAAACTTTGGCGGAATTATTTTCAGCGGGATTTTTTACAATATAATTTTCAAAAAGTTAAAATTTTTACCGACAGTTCAAAATAAAAGTTAATAACGGAACCATGATAGAGTAATCTCTCTCTCTCTCTCTCTCTCTCTCTCTCTCTCTCTCCCTCTCTCTCTCTTTCTGCTTTTTTCTCTTTACTCTGCTTTGTATGTCTTCACGCACCTCATTCGGTACATCTGTTCGGCTGTTTGTCTTCTCGCGCTGTCAGATCCAGGTCTCTCTGT
>RDPX01000268.1:15195-52695 GCA_003991215.1 Morbakka virulenta
TCTCTCTCTCTCTCTCTCTCTCTCTCTCTGTCTAAGTGCCCTATCCTCTGAGGACGTTGGCGATCATGGTCTTCCATTGACATCTGTTTCTAGCTATTTGAATTAACATAGCTGCAGTGATTCTCGAATTTAGGTTATCCTTTATGTACCTGTAAATATTTTCTAGAAACGATATTCTTTGTTTTCCTCTAGCTCTTTTGCCCTCTGTTTTTCCTAACAAAGTTGTATTTTCTAAGCTTGACTTTCGTATTACGTGTCCTAAGAATCTTAACTACGTTTCTCTAATAAAACTAATTAAACGTCGGGTTGAGTGTACCATTCTTAAAAGTTCCTCATTACTTTTCCTGTCAGTCCATGGAATTTTTAACATTTGACGGAATAACCACATTTCAGCAGCTTCAATCCGTTTCTTCATAGTTTCATTTATAACCCAACATTCACTGCCGTATATTAACACTGTTATTATATAGCTATTAATAATTCTTGTTCTTAGTTCAATTGTTAGACTTCTATTTGTGAGTATGTTTCTGAGTCTCCCGAAAACATCTTTTGTCATGCCAGTTCTTCGCTTTATATCTTCATCACATCTACCATCAGATGTAATTATACTACCCAAGTAGTTGAATTTTTTCACCTGCTCAATTGGTTTGTTATTTATCTTTAAGGAGCATACTTTTCCTGCTAAATCTTTAGAAACAACCATGCATTTCGTCTTCTTGTGATTCAAGGTAAGTCCTCTCTGTTCGCTTGCTTCAATCACTTTATTAAGTAAGGTTTGGAGATCCTTTTGAGACTTTGGAATAAGTGCTGTATCGTCTGCATATCTTATGTCTGTTATGTTTTGACCACCAACAACAAACCCTTTCTGTTCTTTCAGCTCTCTCGATATATTCTTACTGTATAAATTGAACAAGTCTGGTGAAAACACACAGCCCTGTCTGACTCCTCTGTTAATTGATATGTATTTAGAAAACTCTCCGTCAATTCTCACACACGCGCTTTGCTCCCAATAAAGGTTTCTTATTAGTCATATCTTTTCCATCTACATCCAAACCCTGTAAGATTTCTAACAATACTTCATGTTTTACTTTGTCAAATGCCTTTATGTAGTCTAAAAAACACATGTAAACATCTTGTGTACCTCAATAGCTCTTTAATCAATCTTCTTAACATGAAAATTGCGTTTCGTGTTCCTGTATCCTTCATAAAACCGCATTGCTGTTTACTAATTTCTGGAAAAATTTTGGATCGAGAGCGCATCATCATTACTCTGAGAATAATCTTTGTTACATGGCTCATCAAACTGATAGTTCTGTGGAGTTCACATTCTATTGCACAAAGGAAGAGTTATGAATATTGATTTTGAGAGGTCCTGGGGTATAATGCCACTGTTATATATTTCATTAATTATGTTTGTCAATTGCTGTATACCTATATCTCTTGCTGCTGTATTAATTCTGTAACCACCTTATCTGGGCCTGGAGCTTTGCCACGTTTCATTCTTTTTAGTGCCGCTTCAACTTCTGATTTAAGGATTGGTGGACCATCAATAGGTTTTCGAATTGTAGGTTTTTCTCCCCTGCAATCATCAAATAGGTCTTTTGTGTATTCACTCCATTCTTTCTAAAATCTTTTCTTTCTCGATTATGATACTACCATCTTTGGCTTTGATACATCCCGAAGAGGAACAGTGTTTATTTTCTACTATTTCGTCAATATGCTTAAAAATTTTGTTGCTATTTCAATCAAAATCTGCTTGTGCATTGTTACACAGTTCATTGGGCCATTCTTCCTTTGCCACCCTACATCTTTGTTTTATCTCTCTATCTAGACGTGCATACTCTTGACTGGTTCGATCAAAACCTTTGCGTCTTTCTTCCATCATATCTAAAATGTCGCCCTTCATCCATTTTTGTTTCTTCTTCTTCTTTCTTTTTGGTAGCTTTTCTCTGGCTGTGGTAACCAAGACTTCTTTGAAAGTGTCCCAATTTTGATTTTCTGCATTTTGTAGGTCATGGAACCTGTTGCTAACTGCAATTTGATACGACTGTTGCAGATCAGAATTAGTTGTAAAAAGACCATATTGAAGTTTCTCAATTGACTCTGACTTTGTTATGCGCTTGCATTTTAATTTTAATTTACAAATAACTGGAATATAGTCGCTTCCACAGTCTGCACCTGGATATGCTTTGCATTGTTTTACTGCATTTCGAAACCTCTGGTTGATCATTATAAAATCTATTTGATTTTTAACACTGTTTCCAGGACTAGGCCATGTCTATAACCGTCTTGTATGCTGCTGAAATATTGTGTTGGCTATCACTAAATTATTTTCTTTACACCATCTAATTAGCCTATTTCCTCTCTCATTCTGGTCGCCAAGTCCATAGGAGCCTACAATTCTCTCATCTGGCTAACTACCTACTTTGGCGTTAAAATCCTCCACAACTATGCTAATCTCTTGAGAGTTGCATAGTTCTTTGGCTTTGTCAAGAGCATCGTAGAACTCATCAATCTGTTCTTCGGTGCTGGCTGCCGTTGGGGCATATGCTTGTATAATGTTAAGGTCAAATGGTTTTCCTTTCAGCTTCATTAGTATACTTGGACTGGAGATTGCATACCACCCCTTGACACAAGCTCCAGTGGTCGAGTCGCGGACAAAAGCTACTCCTTCTTCATGTTTATCTTTTCCTGAATATATAATTCGGTGTCCACTTGAATAGATGCCACCGCTTCCTGTCCATCTAGTTTCACACATACCTAGTATGTTAATTTTTAAACGCTTCATTTCTAGTTTAACATTTTCTAACTGACCACACTGAAACAGTGTTCGTACATTCCATGTTGCTATAATCGTCTCACGTTTGTTGCTGACAGACGCTAGATGACGACCCGAGCTCACCTGTCGCACATGAGTATTCGTGCCGGGCGAAGGATTACAGTTATCTGTAATACTATTGACGCCGTTATCTGTATTTGATGTAATTGGAACAACCATGATTTTGCAGGGCAAATATACTTGACAGTGGTTTGCCATTGCCTTCTGTCATCGCAGCACCATGTTTTTAATGGTACTTGCGCTTAGCCATTGACCGTGGTTACAGATCTTCTGCCTAACCGCCTTGTTTTCGAGCCATTGATCTTGTTTTGATTCATCCGCCTCGAAGAAAAATATACCATCCTGTGCCGATGGCTTCGCGGTTACCCTGGCAGGGAGGCTAAACAGGTGCTACTCCTTGCCTAAGGGTGACCTGAAACTGCATTGTAGGGTAGGATCATTCATGTTCTCAGGCCTCCTGGCCCGCATACCCCCTCCTGGCCCGCATACTTCCGATAGAGTAATATCTTTTCGTAATACAAACAAAATGACCCTTTTCTATGAAATCAACCAAAAAACCTTGTACTGATTTTTGTAATTGAGAGTTTAATTTGGGAGAGTTAACCATATAAAAGAAAATGAAAAAGTTGAATACATTAAGGTCCAAAAATTTTGTTTTGACCGAATGTTTTTCTTATATAACCAATATCTTGTTACATAATTGCAACATATCTTCAGTTTTCGGGAGGTAAGTCAATTTCCAATACCTCATTCAAACCAGCCATTTCAAATGACTTAACGATCATCTCTTTGTTGTTACAAAACTAATCGTAAAGCCCAATCAACCATTGCGCATGGATGGGTTTAATGGTCGATAATTTCAACGGTACATTCACATCGTAGATATTGCTTCCACCATTAAGTTGTTCGGTGATCTCTCGGGCATTCCATTCTTCAAACTTTCCGCTTAAAAACTGCTTAGCGTGACCATTGATGTTCAGGTCGAGCATTTGAAACATGTCGGTCAAGTCATTTGATAGAGTGACACACTATCTTCATGGTAGAGTGACGCACTATTTTCCAACAACGATTCAAGTAAACAGTAGATAAAATACATTGAAAGATTACAGAATAATTCTATTCAAAATTACCTTCTAGCCTCTCTGAGCTATCCACTAGTTAATTTATTGAAGTCTCTATTTTCACTTATTCTCGTGAGTTAACGAGTACCATGATTGTACTATGATGCTTCTTAGTAGTATATAAACATATTTTGGCATGGTATGCTGTCAAAATGTAAACTGAACTGAGGTAGCCAGAACATTCGCGATTTATTGCGAGGGGACAGGAAGGAAGATCTACTAAAGTCACCAGACCCATCGGCGCCATCAACACAAGAACACGTGCAACACGCCCAAGAAACCGGAACCTGGCTATACATGCTAAACAAACAAGGCACACACTGCACAACAAACGGTGTGGTTTAAATTAACTTTGTGATATACTGACTGATGTCTGTTCAATAAGGTTGTGGTGTTTCAACAGCAGCAGCATACCCTATCGTATGACATTAAAGACCAGTTTATGCCAATCGTTCCTGCTTTCTGTGCGTCGAATAACTTCATTCACTGACATCCCACTCCTTTCTTCAATTCTTTGAAGAAATGTAACCCTTTGTCTTCCTCTTGCTCTTTTCCCTGCTCTCTTGTCCGTAAGTGCTAGCTTTTCCATGCCGTTTTTCTCATGCAATGTCCAAGGAACTTTAATTGCTTTTTCTTAATTGTCTTCATCAGCTTCTTTTGTGTGTCTGCTTTAATTAAAATTTCTTCATTTGTTGTATGACTTTCCCTGTCATACTCTCATTTTTCTCCGCAGAAACCTTATCTCTGCTGCATTGATTCTCTTTTCTTTAGAAACAGTCAACGTCTCACTTCCATATTTTAAAGCCGGCAACACGTAACCTGCTGGTACACTTAGTCTTGTTGATATGGTGATCTTTGGATTGCACAAGGTTTTCTGTAGTTTTGGAAAGGTCTCTCTTGACATTGCAATTCTTCGTTTCCTCTCCCTGTCGCATGTGATCACCGTCTGATGTGATCAAGCTTCCCAAATGACTAAACCAGTTCACTTGCTTAATTTTTGTGTTATGAACCCAGATGTTACAAGATGGAATGTCCTTCTCTTTGGTTACTATCATGCACTCTGTCTTTTTTGTGTTGACATGTAAGCCATTTTTTGCACTTGACTACCTTATCTACTAATTCTTTAAGTTGTTCTAGCGACGTTGCTACCAGAACCGTGTCATCTGCATAGCGGAGGTTATTAATATTTTCATCTTCTACAATAAGCCTTGGAATATCTTCTAATTCTCTTAATATTCTTTCACTATAGAGGTTGAATAGGTCAGGTGACAGCACACATCCTTGTCTTACTCCTTTCTTTATTTCAACATATTCGCCTACTTGATTACCGATTCTTATAGCTGCTGTTTGTTTCCAATACAGGTTTCTTATGATTCTTAAATCTTTACCGTCTATCTGGATATCCTCTAGCATTTCCAAGAGTTTCTCGTGTTTGACATTATCGAAAGCTTTGCTAAAGTTTATAAAACATAAGAAAAGGTTTCGTTGCATCTCAATAGCTCTCTCTGATAACATTCTAATCATAAATATTGCATTTCGCGTACCGCTATCTTCTACAAATCCACACTGCAGTTTTGATATTTCATATTTAGTTTTGTTTCTTGTTCGTCTCATCAATATCCTTAATAAAATTTTCACTACATGACTCATAATGCTAATTGTCCTGTGCAGCTCACATTCTGCCGCAGCTAGCCTTTTCGGCAATGCAATAAAGATGTATGTACCTAGGTCAGCAGGGATATTTCCAGATTTGTAAATATCGTTAAGCTCTTTCGTTAGTTTAATTATGCCAAAATCACCTGTGCTTTTGATTAATTCTGCAGCTAACTCATCTGTACCGACTGCTTTGTTGTTTTTCATTTTTTAACTGCTACCTGAACTTCAGATTCCAAAATCTTTGACCTGTCAAATTGATCTCTGTATTCGGCATGCCTCCTCTCTCACCACCTAACAAGTCTGAAATGTTCTCTGTCCACCTTCCTATCATTGCTCCTTTTTCTATTATTATACTTCCATCCTGTGTCTTCAAACAACCAGCTGCCGTACAATACTTTTTCATAGCGATTTCATTGATATTTCTAAACATTTTCTTTGGATTCATTGTTTTCTATGTCTCAATTTCTACACATTTGTTATTTAGCCACGTTTCTTTTGCTTCCAAGCATTTTTTCTTTACCACTGTATTTATTTCATTGTATTTCTTTGTATCTTTGTCTTTGTACAATTGCCTTTCATCCATCAAGTTAAGAATTTCATCTGTCATCCATTTTTTTTGTTTCATGGTTTTTCTTGAAATCACCTCTTTTGGAGTTTCCACAGTTACTTAAATACTTTCCAGCTGGATTTTTTATCTTTCTCTTCAAGGATCTCATATCGATTACTCACTTTCATTGCATATGCTAACTTCCTTCCCTTATCATCCATCAGTGCTGCATAATCTAGAGTTTTATGTTGTGTTTGCCTTTTTACATTTTTCAACTGCATCTTTATGGTTAATACGACAGGAACATCGTCACTATTGATGTCCGCACCGGGATAAGTATTAGCTTGTTTTACTGCATTTCTGTATCTCTTCTTGATAGCAATGTAATCTATTTGATTTCTGTTCTATCACCTGGGCTTTTCTACGTATATATTCTACTTGCTGGTTGTTGATACCATGTGTTTGCTATGAAAAGATCATGTGCACAACACCATTCTTTCCATCTCTCACCTCTCTCATTCCTTTCTCCCAAACCATGAGGGCCAACGACATCATCTATTCTTTCATCTCCTACCTTTGCATTAAGGTCTCCCATTACTATTAATAATTCATCAGATTTACATTGCTTCATTGCTTTTTTCATCTCTTCGTAAAATTTGTCAAGTTCAGATTCTTCACAGCCAGTTGTTGGTGCATATACTTGCATTATTACTATATTGAAAGGTTTCGCATTCAGTTTGATTATCATCACTCTATCAGACAATCACCAGTACCCTAATAAGCATCTTGAGGTATTTTCATCTAAGATAATTCCTACTCCTTTTTCTTGTTTGCATCCACCTGAATATATTATGGTATTTTTCTCTGATTTGAATATTCCGGTACCTTTCCAACTAGTCTCACTAATTCCCAGGATGTTTATTCCCAGTCTACCCATCTCTTTCTTCACATTGTCTAACCTTCCTGTTTGGAATAATGTCCTCGGATTCCATATGCCTCCTCTTATTTGAAATTTTCTTGTATTAATTGTATATCTCGCAGTAGCTGGTTGACAGTCTGGCCTCACTTGCTCGACATGAGGGCACCTACCGGGTGAGAGATTATTACTTTCTTGTACAACCTCCTTAACGCTGTTATCTCTATTATTAACTATTGGCATAATCATAGTATTACTAGGCTAAATACTACAGTAGTTCGCCATTGGCTACTGTAGGACGAACTTAGGATGATTTCCCTTCCCAGAAGTTCCCTCGCCTGTATTAACAGCCGTTGACTATTGGGGTCGTAGCTCATCCGCCTTCATCATCGAGTTAACGCAGAATCAGCCGTTGGCTATCGCTCGTAACCCTGAGCAGGGACCCATACCAAGTGCTACCAGCTGGGTAACTGGACCTGGGGCTCGCAAAAGGGAAGGTGCGACCACTACCTGGGAGGGATATTCCCTCCTGATACCCTTTCAACCCAGCATTACAGTAATTTGTCTGATAGACAGATGCATCCATGAAAGAAAGCACAGCCCTTCTCCAGCCATAATTAGTGGCCCCAACACTTCGAACTATACAATTCAAAAAATTCTTTAAAAAATGTACTATTGTTTCAGTACCATTGACCTTGTTTGACCTGTTAAAGCTACTTAGTCTCCTTTCAGTTTGGATACCCATGCAAATCAATTGAATTCTCAAACCATAGTAGATGGTCTGTTAAACCACCAAACTAGAAATATTATTTGACAATGAAGGATTGGACTCTGATGATGATTTTAGTTTTTTCTCTGGAACAAATGTGGGGGTTTTTTTTGCCTCTTTTGGTACTCTAAGATGCACTATTTCAAGATTTTCAGGGGACCTTTGCTCCTGGACCTGGATCCCTGCATGAGAGCTCTGCACTCGTGAGGGGTCTAGGTCCTGGAGCCATAATTTGCAGGGCTAAATGAAATTCTGTACTTCAATTCAACACTGTTACGCAAATAAAACTAACTTTCGGGATTAATTTATACGAGTCGCCTCTGACAATTGAAATAAATAAGAGCTTTTAAAATTGAGTTATTTCACTTACCCCTGAGTCTTTATTCATCATGCTGCAGACTGCAATTGCACGTGCAAGAAATTGCCGCAAATAATAAACACCCCGCATTTCCAGAAGGAGGCTGCAAATTTGAATCCAAAATGACGCAAGGTCACAAAATGAAAATCAATCTTCGCAAAGGTAATGTAAAGTGAGAGGTGAGTGAGAAAGGTCTTTCTATTAACATTGGATGATTTGGGGCTTCTGTAGGTGTTTCTGGGTGATTTGTCTCTGTTGTGGATGATTTTCTTATTTTTGGGTGGTTTGGGTCGTTTCGTATTTTATAAAGAACGCTAAAGGATTTTCAATGAGATTGCAAATACACAAATTTTGTACAAAACATAAAAGACAAAATTTTAAAAATTAAGAATTAGTTTAAGGAAAAAAAGAATCAATAAAAGTATTATTTACCTTTTTGACCTTTTAAATACGACAATGGAATGATTCGGAATTTTATAAACCTATTGGAAATTGTCTCCCTGTGTTTTGTGATGAAGGTAAACATTCGATTTCTTGATCAAATCGTGTCTCAACCTTTGTGAAATGTGGAACACAACATTCATTTCCAGACAAATTTTGCAAGCAGTATGGAATCGATATACCAAGCAACAACTGCAATTAGTGGCTGGCACTTTTATGGCAAGAATATATTTCCATATATTCTTGCTATATCTTGGAAATATATATGGTCCAAAAGTTTGAGAAATTCTATTTGCTGAGAAAGAAATGAACAAAGAGGCACTAGGTCATGGCTCGTACTCTATAGCCTGGGAGAAGAAATTTAAAGGAAAACTGGTCCTGGCATTGTTGGACATCTTCCGCGTGAAAGTTCGAGAGCAACATGGTTTTTCGTTGGCCTAGGTGGAAAGTTTGAAGGGAAGGTTTTTGAGTCCAACTATAGACCATCGCCAATACCCAAAGGAAGTCTTAAAATATTGTTGAACGTTTCTTTTTCAATCTGCGATGAAGAACGTCGTTTTTTGACCAGATTAAAGGGACATCATTGAATCGAAATATCATGTTAATTTTAAAGAGGCTCGTTGTATCGAGCATGGTATCACAACAACTATTGTGCAAGACCTTGATGTTGATTCTGAAGAGGATTTTTTAAATCGATGATGATGGTGACGATGACGTTATTTGTATTGAATAGCTCTTAATAAATCTTGTACTTTACTTTTCATTTACCACAAAATATATGGATATTGACAAAAAATATATATTTAGTATTTTCGGTTCCTATTCTAGTAACTTTCAGCTCATTAAAAAAAATACAAAAAAATTGAAAAAACAAAAACTTTCGGCGGGAAAAACTTTCGGCGGGAAAAACTTTCGGCGGAGCCCTTATATTCGGCGGCGGAAAAAATTTCGGCTTGAACTTTCGCCGAAATTTTCCGTCGAAATTATTGGTAGTTAATGTATGTCGGCCATTTTGTTTTAGTACTTATTGCAGAAAAATGATGTCAAAAAGCTTGTAGATATTAAGATACAAAAAGGCCAGCTAATGCAATTGAAGCCAACCTGAGGGCGTTAAAAGAGCCTTTGAACTTTTCTTTGAGCTGCAGTGAGATGAGAAAATTTTCTTTAGCATGACACAAATCTCACTCGTATACGGTTTTTCAATTGAGAGCCATTGAACTTTTTCATGTTGGATTTAAGGCCTGCTGCTATGATGATTTTGTTAGATAAAACCGAGCATTTACATAGGAAATTATATATTCATTGCATGATTGAGTTCATTTGTTTTATGTAAGTGTGAGTAATACTGACTTGTTAGATATTTTGTTTTCATTTGTAAGCATGTGATGGAATTCTGTGCATAATAGTTTTGCTTTGGAAAACATAAGACTGTCAAGCCTACCGTTTTCAAGTGGTCAGACACTGTTTTTGAATCATGTTACTGAATCATGTGTTAGAACAGATTGGTAGAGATTTTGTATTCCCACAAGGTCAGAAATTGTTGTGAAAACAAAATTTTTTGAAACATATATTTGTGAACCATGTAAGTGTTAGGATGTTGTCAGAGAAGGATTCATTGAGGAAAATTCGATGTCTTTTTCTTCGGAAAGTAATTCTACTGCCATATCTTGAACTGACAAAGATAGAAAAGAAGTTTTTGTAATATTTTGCTCTCCATCAGTAATGATGCTTTTGTCTTTTAGGAGGCTCTGTATCATTTCAAAGTTATTGAGCAAGTCCTCTCATTATACATCTTATTTGGCATCAGTCTTGCAATCGCATATCAGAGCTGTTAGGTCCATTTTTGAGGGCCTCTAAATTATTGAAAATTATTCTTGGATGACGTACAAAAATATTTTAGAACTTACTTGATATCTCAGATTCCTCTTTAATCACAGATGAATACTCCTTTTATAATATTTCCACATGTTATATTCAAAGAAAGACCATAACAGTGTACATAAAGAAAGATTCATTTTCGTTTTTGATTATTGTTGCTACAACCGTAATCCCCCTCCACCTTGTTGACTGCCTATCCATCATAACAATGCCCCCCAACCTGCACCCTTGATATCAAGGTTAGCTCATTTTAGGACATCTAAAATATAATCTGAAATAGTTTTTGCTTTTAAGTTACCCAGTACCTGTATGGCTAAGTACTCCACGTTGGGCATTAGTCCATTATCTAATCATCTAATGCAAATAACAACTTGTTCCTGTCCAGATGTCATGTTTTTTGTATTAAGATGTGGGTGAAATAAAATATGAAAAGAATATACCAAATAGCATCTATTGTGAATGAGAAGTCAAGCCATGAGGTCATACATCACATTACCATTGTAAAACAGATCTCACGAGACTACGTATAGTAATAGTAAATTAAGTAAACAAATACACTACACCAGATACATTACTTGTTTCATCAGCCTTGAAACTAAAGAACCAAATTCAGATTTCTTTATTTTGTCAGTAACTGCTTGGGTTGTCTGAATAGCATATAACTTAGTACGTTCATTTAGAATCGTAGAAGTAAACTTATTATACTTTTTATTAAGCCATTCATTAATATGCATATTTGTTTTTCCCGAACAAGAGAGCAATAAAATTGTCATCGATTCCTTCATTAGGGTACTATGAATCATGAACTGTCATTCCTCTGCATAAAAGGCAATGCAACATTTTAGCAAACATCAACCTATTGTGGTTTTTTTTGCTTTCCCTGTTCTACCCTATTATCAGTAATTACAGACTTAGCCTGAATAGTTTCTGGGATAGTGATGAGCCATAGTGTGACTGCCTTGTTTGGCTCACTGTGCTTGTGCTTTTTGAAACCTTTATTCTCTTCAAATACCTTTTTTCCACTTCTTAAATTGTTTTTTCTGTGAAAACATCATCCTAATAATAAGTTGTTACAAGCCTTACTTTCTCCGCTCTTTCACAGAAATGACAGGATTTTTCAGGAAGTCCATAGTTGTAGTACAATGGCAGAGACGTTTTGGTCACCTCACCATACCCAAACCAAACAACTATGACGTATACATATTTGGGGCAAAAGAACATAATGAAAGTGAAATGTTTAATAAAATAATGATTATTTTCAGAACTTATCTGTAACCAATGTGAATCAATGATGACATCGTTAATTCACATTGACAAGCCCTCCAGAAGACAGGTGGGTGCATCAATAGGACGACACCACTCGACGTACGTGAATAGCAGTGATTACCAATAGTTAATCAGATGTTGACAAAATGACAGAGTGACCAGTGGCTGTAAAATGATGCAATGACAAGTACAATCAGGGTAGTGTTACCCCAGGGACCAGTGTCTCAATTTCTTTGAAGGGAAACGGTGATAATCACTCGCACAAAATCGTGTTGCTTCAGAGTTTTTCAGGGTTGTTCCCACCACCCCCCATCCCCCAGATTCACGGCCCTAAAGTATTTTTTTAGATGTAAAGTTAGCAAATATATATTTGTCTGTACACAAAACGAATTTTGTGCCCTCCTTGATATAGAGTCCTTTATCAAATGATGTAAGATTTGGACATCTGTGATAATAGTATATATATGTACATAGTGTAAATATGATATGACTGTAGATACATCCTGTAAAAAAATTCGTATATAATAATAATAATAATAATATGTATATTGTGATTGCCACAGAGATTTTCAGACAATATTAAGGTGTTAAGGATCTTTTTTTAGTTGGTAGTATGAATGTTACTTGTGCATGATGGTTGGGTAAGGGAATGGTGGTTTTCTTTCTCATAATACTTTATTACAAGAATTTAATTTGTGATATTTGAAAGCATTGAAATTTGGTGTCGCCTTATTAAAAACCATTTTTATTTATTTAAATTTATACTATTTATTTATGCATGTTCTTTCCAATAGGGCTATAAGGTACTAAGGTATGCTTTAGTATAGTATTAGGACAAAATCAGAAATATGCCCTGTAACAGCATGACTGAGTTAATTTGAAATTTTTACAGAATAAAAATACTTCTTGTCTTGTCTTTTGTTTGTTTTTATTCTGTTTCTTTGAGGCATATTGGGCGTTTTATTTAAAAGAAATAATTTGAGGCATAATTTTTACAAGAACATTTTAAATAATAACTATTAGGTGCCTAATAAATAGAATGCCGCTTATTAATTTTGTGTTTTGGTAAAACTTTCCTTTTTTGATTACAATTGATTCTTTAAAAAGCACAAAAAACATTTTTCTTAACGCTGAATCAAATGTTTAGTAGCCATAAACCCTCAAATATGACCCAGTGGGGCATATTTGCAGATACTAACTTTTTCGTGGTGGCTTGTTCGAGACGAAGGCTTACTTTTAAGTTTTGCATTTACCTCAAAAATAACCATGACCAAACGCCATAATTTTTTTTGGCTTAAAACGAAACTCGGATTCCTTTTGGCTTTTATTTCACCAATCAAAGGATGCAGTGCAGCTAAACATGTAGATATAACCAATAGAAATTATTACTCCATGAATGGGTTATTCGAAATAAACAAGTATTCAGGAAATGATTTCCTTAAATAGGGCTTCATAAGAGGGTATTTGCTGAAGTGACATTTAAGCATGGCCTTATTCTAAGATTTATGGTAACAGCGCGACTTTTGGCCTCTTTTTCACTATCCGTTAAAACTGCTAATTTATTAATAAAACGGCTGTTATTCCCCTTGCCCCCTTCCTTCCGGCTCACTTTCACACAAAACCTTTCAAGTTTTCGTTCTATGGAGACTCAGGGAAGTTCAGATTACTCCATTCATATGTGACCCAGAAATGATGATTCAGATTGTGAAAAGAAAGGATTGTCAAATGAGGTATTTTTCTTGCGTAACTATCAACACCTATTTGACAGAAGGCCTCTTTAAGTAGACCCGTGTTTGTTTTCAGTTATTTACTCAATCTTTAGCGATGTAACTAGGAATAGTAGTGAGATAGTAGCCGATTGAAGTTGCTATTGGTTCTCACCGATGGGCTGCACTTGCTAAACAGGATATTTCATGGAATTAAAAGATTTTCGGTTGCACCAATAAGATTCTTAGACACTAACTTTTAATTTTCCTCGGTGGAGCTCCAAATTGAAAATAAATATAAGTGAAATATATTACCAACATCAACCGTCAGTTTTGAACAAGGACCCCCGAAGTTTTATCTTGAGGGCCAATTTGTATTCATCTATTTTTTCGGGGGAGATTTATATATATATATAAATATATATTTAGATATAGCTTGCCATTTGCAAAAAAGACGTCATTTTGTGGACACTGACCCCCAATCTATTGTTATTAAGGGCTTTTTTGACTGTTGTGCTATCTGTGACATAATTGTTCCTTTTTTCCAGTGCATTGTGTCCACGAAGCTCTTTGTGTTTAAACAAAAATGAAATGAAGAACAAATTATCTTAGAAAGCACGAAGCGACAAGATATACTATCATTATCGAAACTTTGTGCTGATAGAGATCTTTGTGACAAGGTATTCAGAATGAAAAATATAAAATTGGTGCCAAACTTGTTCGCTCTGGTGAAGTATTGACGCCATGAACAAATGTATATATATAACATTCCACTTTCCTTTATAAATAGTCGGACTAAGAACCTACTCAATAAAAATAAAGGCAATGATTAAGGCTAAACTCATTTTGATGCCGACATAATCCACTTCTGAGGACAGCGAAATATTGTTGGTATCGAAAATATAAGTTTATTTTGTTTCTTTGACAACCGATTCAAAAGGAGAATATCAACCAGCCATTTGTTTGCTATTTTTGGACTGACGGAATACTTTTGACTTTTATCAGCAAAAATAGTAGAGCAGACACAAGGCATTGCTCTCTATACATTATTAGACTGATCAATAGATAGAATTAGTTAATAATTCAAAATGCGATTTCCAATTCACATTTTTTATAAGAAGCAGTATTATGACCAACAGAAATTTTGTTTTAATTTTTTGCCAAGAGGTTTCGCAAAATTAAGGAAGTAAACCTGACAAATGAATTAAGGTACATTGAAACTTGACCTTTCTGAATAAAGTTCTAAGCAACTATAATGGGCGTACTGTCATAGAAAATACCTTTTATAATTATAATTTAGGGTAACCTATCCTTTGTTTGAAACAAAAATTACTGAAAAGGTAAGGACTAATGAGCTTCAAATAAAAGTTACTGGTGTTGTAAAAATTCCTGTCTACCGCCAAATTACCAAGCCAAGGTCATTGGGTAACACGCTCTACGCATAACCAACCGAATTAGACATCTGTCTGATGGAACTACTGATCCTTCGACCCACACTAATTTGTTGTCTTTTTTATTTATTACGAAATGGCATGGAGTGTTTTCAAAAATGTAAACTGAAATGAAATATTCTAATGCAAAATAATGCTCATCTGTTGCATTTAAAAAAGAAAGAACTTTCTCTGGAAAATCAACAAACATATTAAAAAGCAGTTGCATACAAATATGTACCTTTTATCATCATCTTCTTCTTCTTCTTCTTCTTCTTCGGCCTTTATCCGACGTCTGTCAGGTAGGCCTCTCGACATCTTCTCCACTTGACTCGGTCTTCCCATTTTCCTTCTCTTGCTCCCACTTTTTTCATGTTTCGATCTGTGACGTCCCTCAGTCTAACCTTTTATCGTCCTCTACTCCTCCTTTCTATCACTGGTGTTTGCCATACTGCCTTTAAAATGTTGTCATTTTCATCCGATGTCCATGCCATCTTAACCTTGCTTCTTTTGCTTTCTCTGTTATTTTTCTTTCCTTAAAAAACCTTATGTTATCATTCATTCTGTGTTCGTGCAAGAAAATTCCGGCTAGCCACCTAAGCATTCTCATTTCCGTTGCTTTTAACATTCTCTCCTCTGCCCTTTTTAGAGGTACGATTTATAGGCCATATAGTAATACTGGCTGTAGCACTGATGAATAGATTTTCGTCTTCAGATTTATTGGTATTCTCGTGTTGCATACTATGCCACTCACTTCTCGTCACTTTGCCCAAGCTTTTCTAACTCTTGTCTTAACTTCTTCTTGACACCCCCTTATCGATCAATGGTTGTTCCTAAATAGCAGAACTGTTCCACTTGCTTAATCTCTCCCCCATGTCTTTTTCTAAAGTTAATAATTATTTGATCACTCTTTGATGATTCCATTGTTTCTGTCTTCCTGCTATTTATTTTAAACCTCTCAATTCCATCGCTTCCTGCCACCTATGAAGGTTTGATTCCAGTTCTTCGCTATTATCTGTTGTTAAGGCCAGTTCGTCTGCGTGCAACAGCTCCTCTGGTAGCCCTCTGCTTATGTCCTTCGTAATGGTGTCGATTACCAGAGCAAACAGGAAGGGGCTAAGTGAAGATCCCTGATGTAATCGGACTCTGATCCAACGTTTTCCGATTTTCCGGCTGCTCAAATTACTTTGATCTGGCTGTTGCTGTAGAGGCTGGCGACTACTTTACCATTTTTTCTGTAATCCCTCTTTTTCTCAAGCACCAAAGTACTACATCATGTAGGACGCGGTTCGTTACCTTCGAAGTATTTTTCTTACCTCTGTCTGATAATGAACATCGGGTCGGTGCTTCCTTTTCCTGGCATAAATGCGAATTGCATACAACCAATTACTATTTGCTTTCTAAGCCTCTTGTCAATTATCCCTTCATAGACTTTCATCACATGTTCTAGTAATTTAATTCCCCTATAATTTTCACACTCTACGGCACTGCCTTTATTTTCGAAAATGGGAATCAAAGAACTGAGTTCCGAATCTTTCGTTATTTCTTCTGCCTCCCATTTTTTGATGAAAAGTTCCAATAACCAGTTTTTTCCCCCGTCACCCAATGCCATTAGACTCTCTATCTTCAATCCAGTTGGTCCCGGCGCTTTTCCCTCCTTAACACACTTCATAGCTGCTACCACTTCTTTTCTTTATATGTTTATCTCCAAGCCCTCTGTTTTTTTCAATACTTGGTAAGCGTAGTCTCTCGTTTTCTTTGTTCAGAAGCTCCTAGACGTATGATTTCTATCTTCTGCATATTTCCACTTCTTCTGTCAATATCTTTCCACTCACATTCTTTAATACAGCTGTTTCAGTAAGATCCCTCTTTGCTCGGTCCAGTGCCCTTGCTACCCTAAAAATTTTCTTCTCGGCTTCTTTGGTTTCCAACTCATGGTAAAGTTGTTGTGATGCTTGTGCTTTTGCTTTTGCGACTGAGCGCTTGGCAATATTCCTCTGTACTTGATAGCTCGAAAGTGATTCTGGGTCTTTATTTCTTTGTCATCGCTTGAAAGCGTCTTTCTTCTTTTTAATTTCCTCCCGTACTTTAGTCGTCCGCCACCATTCATCTCTATTTGAGGGCTTCCGTCCTTTCTTGACCCCACAAGCCCTTTTTTTCCCCTTAATAACTACTTCTTTCATTCGGTTCCACGCCTGGTCAATGGATTCGATGGGTGCTAGATTTCTTCTTCTTTGCATTACTCTATTCTTGAAGTTCGTTGCGACATCTTCATCCTTAAGTTTCCACACCTGTCTTCTGGGTTTTCTTCTGAGGGTCTTCCGCTTCTTACTTTCAGTTCTCAAATCAGCAACCAATAACCTGTGCTGTGTTACTGCAGGCTCACTAGGTATCATCTTATTATAGGATATTTATCATGTCGTAAGTCGTAAGATTTTGAGCTACGTTTCGAGGGGTACTTTTCCCATCGTCAGAGTTTTTCCATCATTTACCATTTGTTTCTTGTTTTTACTTTCTTCCTCTTGATTTTCATTTGCTGCATATATGCATTCTGTTTTTGTCATCACTACTTTTTAATTGACATCTTGACACATCAAACTATTGAAATACCTCTAGTTATTACTTCATCAATTTCATTTAATGAGTTGAAAGGAAAAGCTAGATGGTCGGCTGAAAGTAGAAATAAAGGCCTTGGCTAATTTGTCAGCTTATCATTGGACCTCATTGGTGATTAGTGAGCAATAGATAATGTAGATATTCTACAGAACCTGTTTGTCATTTGCAGGGTGTGCGTGCTTCTTATGATGGCGGAGTGAGAAGATTTGTCCTGCTGGGCAAGATTGAAAGATTGACGAACTATCAGCTTCGAAGAACACTACATCACACATAACAACAACAAAACAACGCACGTAGCCTCGTCTAACGCCGAATGTAACATATGAGAGTATAACATCAATGAAAAACCAAGATTTTAACATCGAAACTTTTAACGTAAGAGGATTGTGTAACAAAAGTAAACAACAGGACGTTTCAAAAGATATTCGCGATTATAAAATAGATGTTTGTTGTCTCCAAGAAACAAAATTGAAAAGTGACATAGACATTGACTTTGAACACGTAAGGGTTATTTGTTTTGGAGCACAACAAAAACAACATTACGGAACAGATTTTGCAGTTTCACAGAAGTGGAGGAATAATATTTATAAATGTTGGAGAATTTCAGATCGAATCTCGGTACTCCAGCTACAGACGAAGTTAAGTAAGTACGAAAGCACGCAGACAGATGAATTAAAAATCAAACTCTCGAAGGTGAAATATTTCTCGTCAAAGCTGATCAATAAGCAGAAAAATAAACTCCAGCTCTTTCGAAAAGATGAACGAGGATTGATCACCATAGTGAACGTTTACGCACCAACAACAGAAATTACATCTAAAAACCCAAGAGAATCCGAACAAGTATACACCAAAATACCCAAACGTCTTGATAAATACAAGAACAAAAGCTTACTTTTTCTTATTTGTGGTGATTTTAATAGTCGCGTAGGCAGAGGAAAAGAATAGTGCACTGGTCGATATGGAAGTGGGAAACGGAATAATAACGGACAACAACTAGTAGACTATTGTAACATTAATAGACTGTTTATTACGAATACAGCGTTTCAACATCCTGTACGACACATCACTACCTGGGAAAATCACCATCTAAATACTGAGAAGAATAAAATCATTTCCAGTTATTCCCAGATTGATTACATCATCCTACAGCAAAAACACAAACACATACTGAAGGATGCAAGATCGTATAGCGGTACAACACCATCCAGTGACCATCGACTAGTTGTTTGTAAAACATCCATCGAAGCCTACAAAATATATAAACCAAGGAGAAATACAGAGAAATCTCAAAAATTCGAAACAAATAAATTGTACCTAGAACCTGAAACTCGTAAACGATATCAATCTACTGTTGCAGAAAAGTTAGATAACACCAAACAACAAGAAGGAACACAACAAAAATGGAACACCCTGAAGCAAATACTTCTAGAAACAGCGAACGAAATTATTCCGAAGCCAAAAGTGAAACATACACATGGTCACAAGTACAATTCAGAAGTCGAAAAAATGTCGAATGAACAAAAGAAAATTAGACTCGAAATTAACAACAGTAAAGATGTACACAAGATTGAACAACTCAAGATACATAGAAACAATCTGATGAGACAACTCAAAGAAAAACTCAAAGAAATTGAAACCAAAGAAATAGAGAGGAAACTTGAAGAAATCAACAATGCGAAAGATTGCAGGAAGACATTCCAAGCAGTGAAAATGCTTAATATGAAACCTCGAGAAAACCTTTTTATACACGATAAGGAAGGGAAGAACGTAACATCACCACCTGAAATATATAACATAGTACATAAACATTTTGAAAACCATTTCAATAAACCAAATATAAAGAAAATTGAACCTTTCATTGACGAAAAGAAACCCCTTGATAAGAAGATTACTCTAGAGGAAGTAGATAAAAACATCAGTATATTGAATAACAATCGAGCATCTGGCTTTGATAATATACCAGCTGAACTGCTTAAGTACGCCCCAACCAAAGCGAAAGAAGTCATCACAGATGTATTGAATGAATGCTTTGAAACCAAAGAAGACATCGAGTTTGGACGTGGAATGCTAAATGCTCTTCCAAAACCGAAGAAGCCCAAAGGCCCTCCTAAAAATTTACGACCCGTAATTCTGCTTCCAACAATACGAAAGACAATGTCGAATATTGCTAGGAATCGAATCAAAGATAAAGTGGATGATTACTTATCTCCCAGTCAAAGTGCGTACAGACCAAAACGTAGTACATCTGATGCCGTGTGGTCACATAGATGGCTGGTCGCGAGAATTGAAAAGTATCAGGAGAAAATATTCATCACAGGAATAGATATGAGCTCGGCTTTCGACACCATATATCGAGAGAAACTGCTAACGATTCTTGAAAACATAGTTGATAGTGATGAACATCGAATGTTGCGACTCCTTCTAGCACACACCACACTCGAGATAAAGATGAAAGATGTTTCCCCGATTCCATTTATTAGCAATATTGGAAGTCCACAGGGTGATGGGATCAGTGGTATTTTGTTCAATATCTACTTTGAAAACTCACTGAGAACTGTTAGAAGTATACTACACCAACACGATAACGCTATATGGAATGAACACTCGTACACGAAATCAAGTACATCACGAATACCCTTCAGTGAAATTATATACGCTGATGACTTTGATCACATTACTGATGACATCGTAGAAAAGAAAAGGTTCGATAGGATAATTAAAGATACTTTAGCTGCTGATAACCTAATGGTAAATGAAGATAAGACAGAACACACGACATTAAAACGTATTCCCAGCACATGCGAAGGTGATGAAAGTTGGCGACATGCAAAAAAGTTGGGTTCGAAATTAGGGACACAAGAAGACCTGTTAAACAGAAAAATTCTCGCCACAACCAGTCTACAAAAATTGAAAAGTCTCTGGTTCAACAAAAGCAAGATACCCATCGAACTGAAGATTCGTGTTTATAAAGCTGTGGTTAAATCGATTCTGCTTTACAACTGCGGAACATGGGGTTTGACGAAAAGTGACGAAGAAAGCATGAACGCTTTTCACAGACAACAACTCCGAAATGTTCTCAATGTTGTCTATCCTGCTATCATCAAAAGCAAGAAACTGTACGAAGTTACGAAGGAAAAACCTATCATCTTGGACATCATATCAGCGCGATGGAGACTTTTTGGTCACATACTCCAGCTGCCAGAAAATACACCTGCACAGATGACAATGAAATACTACTTTTCGCCTTCTGAATCGAACAAGTTTCGTGGAAGACAAAAGATTACATTACCAACATCATTAGACAATGATATCATAACTGCGAAATCCCACAGCGAATCGATATCACAAACATTTCCTGAATTGAATGAATTAAAGTCGTTGAATGATCTGGAAACATTGAAACATATTGCATCTGATAGAAATACTTGGAAAAATCTCACAAAATACATTTACGTGGCGGCAGAAGCAGTAGCATTTGAGAAATTGAATGTGACCCGCGAAGACTGCTGAAAAGAAGAAGAAGAAGATATTCTATTATTAAGAGGCACCTTTTATTGTATTACGTATGCCACTACTTTTTATATTACCAAGGCAACAAAGCCGTAAGCAGAGCAACACGTGTTATGAATTACTTCAAACTGCAGAAAAGAAAAACAGAAGGAACTAACTTTATTCACAATAGTCCTCTAAAAGACATTCAGTGATTTTGACAATCGGTTTTGAATAAGGTTTAGTTTAACAGTCATTCAATCTAATGTTAATAATGTATGTATTACACCTTTTAAAGAAAACCAATTGAAAAACGTGTGCACCGAATTAGGTTTGGATCAGTGCTTAAGACTTTCATAGCCACTTGATTTATGTCAGTAGCTTTATTTGTAACCGTATCTTCTGCTACAATATACTTTTCTTTCTGCAGGTTCTTATTCGTTGATATTTATTTCAAATCTACAAAAATAACCATAGGAGGCAATCGAAATGGAGTAAGTGCGTCTGCTATGTGTTCAACACGTGAAGTTAAGTTTGCACTACAACGAAGTCTGTTTTGCTCAACCTTTTTCAATTTCACGGAGGACACTCCCTCTATTAGCTTTTTAGAGTGTGAAAAGGTATACTTTTAGGAGCTAACATGGGTTTCATCCATATTAGCTGACGTTAGGAAAGGTTATTTAAAGACGTTTGTCTCAATAATTGAAATAGCAATAGAAGATGTTTCAAAGAGTGAAGCAGACACACTCCGAGCAAAAAAGATCCCTACCCTTTAATCCGTCAAAGTACCCAATGACAACTTTACGAAGAAGGAAGGGTATTCCATCAAGGATGATAATCCTTTATCCATTCTGCCAGTTGACAAAAGACACCTAACTTTCATCCTTAACAAAGCTGATCCCAAACTACCATAAACACTATTTCAATAAACCATTTACCATTCAAAAACGTAATCCAATTAATACAGTCAAGACCAAAGTAATCTAAATAATTTTTGTATTACAGAAAAATCATCCATTTCGTAGTAATTGGTTTTCTGTAAATAATACATTTTACTCCGTAATCGTTGAAATATTCATGAAAGCATTTGAACCCACAGCATTATCAACAGTGAGCCAAGGGCCAATTGTCTTGCAAAGATATTTTGATGATATCCTTGCTATGATCAAAGAAGATTACGTAAAAGGGGTTTTAGACATCAAGAGTTAACAAAAACATATTTTATCGTGGAAAATGAAGAAAACATGCAATTTCCATTCCTTCGTGTGCTAGTCAAGAGAAAGCAGATTTCTATTAGCATCTACAGAAAACCAACTCTGACTGAGCAGCACAATAATAATGTATCACATTATCATCATCATCACCATGTGACAGCTTAATAGTTCTATCATTTCCCTGTTAATTTCAAACGCATATGACCTCAGAAAGGAACAGTAATGTTCTTTTTTCCGATAGATGTCATACTAAGGGTGTTCAAATAGCCTTACACAGAACCATCGGACTTGATCATGAAGAAGAAAGAAAATACTCGAAAACGAAAAAGTTTACCGTACTTCAAGGTCACCACTGAGCACCTAAGACGAACTCTTCCAAAACACAGTGCTCAGTGTTCCTTCCTGACAACATCCACCTTAAGGACGGTATTGTCGAAACTAAAGAAATCAGTTCCACTTGAAGAGGGAATAAAATAATCAGTATTTCCCTTTTGCGACCTTAACTAATAATAACCCATAACACTTACATTAGCATTATTTCTGCAAGGAAAGAAAATAAATAGAACAACACTGTTTTTGCCAAAACTCCAGACATATTAGTTGTTTTTTGTATGCCCTGTCCAGTAAACTGAATCTCCAACAGCAATCCAAGTTGTTGGAGATTAGTATACAAGTATACATTAGTATACTTATTATACAATAGTTTAACAGGAGACTTAAGGTCCAAGACTATAATGATGATGATAGTAATAATAATAATAATAATGAAACACGTACAAATGCAAACTTCACTGGTCAAGGTAGTTTGCATAATAATATTAATGCCAATAATAATAATAATAATAATAATAATAATAATAATAATAATAATAATAATAATAATAATTGATTGGTGGGGTACACGAACTAGTTTTGCCTAGTAATTATGAATGGGCTAGATCAAACAGTCCCGCTCAAACCGCAGACTTGCCAGTCAACTGCCTGACCTTAACCCGTTGTGCATGTCCCGAAAGGGCTGACACATCACACACTTCTGTCGATCTTGGTTGAAGTCTCGCTACGGAGACCGTTTTAAGCAGAACGGGTCACCTAAACTGGGAAACCTAACCAGGCCCCACCTGCCAGGTCAGGTGTTGTATTTTTATTACCATCTATTTATCACACACACTTAAGTGTGATGCATGGACCCAGCTTACCCTTATCGGGCTGGGAGTCGGGTGGGTTTACTGGGGTTTCTACCCCTAAGACCCCCTTGGGCTCGTATTGCCACTCAATAATAATAATAATAATAATAATAATAATAATGATAATAATAATAACAGTAACAACAATAAAAATACCCATCATCGTGTTTCATTTTTTTGTATAAGTACCTTCTAACACGTCAGAATGCAAGCAAAAACCGGTATGATCATTTTTTGCCATCGCATCGAACAATGATACAGACCATGATATTTATTCTTTTAATTACACAGATAATTATTATAATTATGTATTAATTTTAATTACATTATAATGATTATTTATTATAAGAAAACATTTTTGTCAACAATACTTATTTGATCTTCCACAGTTAAATATGTTTTCACCATATCTTCAATCCAAGAGAAATTCAGTTTGGTAATTCACAATGCAATACACAACCAAATAATTTATTTCAACAGCGAAATCTTTCCACACAACCAACTTTTTACTTTCTGTAAAACTATCTCTGATGATTTAATTTTTTAAATTTTGAATTGAATATTTTTAACACTTTTCTCAGAAGGTAAACGACCTCAAAAAACTAATCAATGATGAAGCACAGAAGAGAAAAAAACAATATACAATATGTAATTCCCGTCCACAATTGAAGACAAGATTCCCCTACCCCCTGGATTAAAGGAAAAGCTAAAGATTATTTTAAGCTAAATGCGACTTAAGTTAGGTTCCGAGTTTTCTCAACAAATTTTGAATTGGCTATTAAAAAATTGTTATCCCAGACAACTTTCCCATGTATCAAACTCAGCAGTGGGTGTCATGGCGAGTGTTAAATCTGTTTGAGAAGAGCTTAGACAATAGCTGCGTTCTACAAATTTTAGTTTGTAAATACTTTGCAAAGCACTTGTCCTATCCTGTATTGCTGCAGAAAAACTTAAAGAAGAAAATCTATTTATGAACGAAAGTAAAACTAAGTTTACACACATATATCTTGCCGAAATATCTGAAACTGATCCAGAAGGAACACCTATCCGAGGCTGCGAAAACTGGCGTAAGTGTAAAACGTTAGGGTCCCTGCTATGTAGTTCAGCAGACATCTCTGCCAGATGCATCCAAGGCAACATAACATTTAAATCACTATCGAAAATCTGGTCTCGCCGCAATAAAATTCCGCTNATAATATTAATGCCAATAATAATCATAATCATATTAATGCCAATAATAATAATAATAATAATAATAATAATAATTGATTGGTGGGGTACACGAACTAGTTTTGCCTAGTAATTATGAATGGGCTAGATCAAACATTCCCGCTCAAACCGCAGACTTGCCAGTCAACTGCCTGACCTTAACCCGTTGTGCATGTCCCGAAAGGGCTGACACATCACACACTTCTGTCGATCTTGGTTGAAGTCTCGCTACGGAGACCGTTTTAAGCAGAACGGGTCACCTAAACTGGGAAACCTAACCAGGCCCCACCTGCCAGGTCAGGTGTTGTATTTTTATTACCATCTATTTATCACACACACTTAAGTGTGATGCATGGACCCAGCTTACCCTTATCGGGCTGGGAGTCGGGTGGGTTTACTGGGGTTTCTACCCCTAAGTCCCCCTTGGGCTCGTATTGCCACTCAATAATAATAATAATAATAATAATAATAATGATAATAATAATAACAGTAACAACAATAAAAATACCCATCATTGTGTTTCATTTTTTTGTATAAGTACCTTCTAACACGTCAGAATGCAAGCAAAAACCGGTATGATCATTTTTTGCCATCGCATCGAACAATGATACAGACCATGATATTTATTCTTTTAATTACACAGATAATTATTATAATTATGTATTAATTTTAATTACATTATAATGATTATTTATTATAAGAAAACATTTTTGTCAACAATACTTATTTGATCTTCCACAGTTAAATATGTTTTCACCATATCTTCAATCCAAGAGAAATTCAGTTTGGTAATTCACAATGCAATACACAACCAAATAATTTATTTCAACAGCGAAATCTTTCCACACAACCAACTTTTTACTTTCTGTAAAACTATCTCTGATGATTTAATTTTTTAAATTTTGAATTGAATATTTTTAACACTTTTCTCAGAAGGTAAACGACCTCAAAAAACTAATCAATGATGAAGCACAGAAGAGAAAAAAACAATATACAATATGTAATTCCCGTCCACAGTTGAAGACAAGATTCCCCTACCCCCTGGATTAAAGGAAAAGCTAAAGATTATTTTAAGCTAAATGCGACTTAAGTTAGGTTCCGAGTTTTCTCAACAAATTTTGAATTGGCTATTAAAAAATTGTTATCCCAGACAACTTTCCCATGTATCAAACTCAGCAGTGGGTGTCATGGCGAGTGTTAAATCTGTTTGAGAAGAGCTTAGACAATAGCTGCGTTCTACAAATTTTAGTTTGTAAATACTTTGCAAAGCACTTGTCCTATCCTGTATTGCTGCAGAAAAACTTAAAGAAGAAAATCTATTTATGAACGAAAGTAAAACTAAGTTTACACACATATATCTTGCCGAAATATCTGAAACTGATCCAGAAGGAACACCTATCCGAGGCTGCGAAAACTGGCGTAAGTGTAAAACGTTAGGGTCCCTGCTATGTAGTTCAGCAGACATCTCTGCCAGATGCATCCAAGGCAACATAACATTTAAATTACTATCGAAAATCTGGTCTCGCCGCAATAAAATTCCGCTCAAAACCAGACTCAAACTTTATAACGCGTACTGCCTCTCCATCATGCTATATAATTGCGACAGCTGGGCTACCAACAAAGCTATGATGAATAAAATAGATATATGCCACCGTAAACACTTGCGAACGATAACAGGTCACCTATGGCCCAAAAGCGTAATCAGTAATAAAGAACTGTATAAAATCTGCCAAACGGATCCTATATCTACACTAGTAGCAAAGCGAAGATGGTCTATGCTAGGTCATGTCCTACGCATGGACATCAACACCCCCACCCAGAAAGCCCTTGAATTCGCCATATCAGGAGCAACAATGTATAAAGCCAGAATAGGACGCCACTCTACAAATCTTCTCAGCACCATCCGTGAAGACATCAAAAACTCCGGACTTGGGCAACTCCGTACCAGAAAACAGCTCCAGAGCCTAAGGGAAAAAGCAAGAGAGAAGAAGAACTGGAAACGTTTCAACGAAGGTCTGATTGCATCTATGGGATGTCCTCGACTACCAAAGAAGCAGAACACAGAGGATAAGTAAGTAAGTAAGTAAGCCTGCACTGATGAGCTGTGAGACAGCAGAACACGTTTTTTCAGATCGAAATACACACATGTATACACACACACACACACACACACACAAATGTATTCAATCATATTGATCGCAACAACCAAATATGAAATAATTCCCTATACAAACTATCGACGCCAATTTTAGTGTCTTATTAAAAAAATGAATCAATTCACGAAAATGTACCTATAGAGGAGCATGTGGTGATAAGGAGGAAGTAAAAGAGAATACATCTCAACAACTTATTGTTATTTGCTGTATTTCAGGGTTTAGATTAATGGTTAGTTTCAAAAAATCTAAATGTGACCATATATCATTCAATGTTTTAAATTCACAGAACGTTTCCCATTTTCCCCCTTTGTAATATTTACTAGTACAGAATATAACTTTGAACCAATAAGTAGTTCACTATTCGTATCGAGTTACTGCTCGATGTTGTCTCACATGTCGTTACCTATTTCTTCTCATACTCACCATAATTATATTTTCTCTTTCTGTTGACTAATAATAACATTAATCTATTTTTACTTTCACCCATATTAAACATTCTACATATCTACAAAGTTTTATTACAAGACAATTTGTAAATAATTATTTTACACATAACGTAACTGTGTACGGAAATATTAATAAAAATCAATAAAATTTTCTTGAGACATGACCGGTAATAGCACTGTGCCCCCAAATAATAAAAACTATTATAAAGCATTTTTCGTAAAAGAATACTATACTGTTAAGGAAGGTTATTCATACATCATCTTTTGCTATAGAATTATTTTCCAGTAAGCAATGTCTAATGGTTGCTAGCTAAAACCTTCATTTGAAGAGAATTATAATTATATAACTAATTGTTAGGTATATTTACATAAGAAAGCGTTAAAAACTTTGTAACTTTTCCAAGGATCATTGATGCAATAATCAAACATTCTCAAAGCTTCATAGAATATACCCAACAATATTTAAATGTTCTTCAACAACTTTTCTGCAAATAGCAGCAATCACTTTTATGTTATTTTTTAGCGGAAAAATGGAAAAGTAAAGAATAAAATACTTGTTTGACTGTAAATTCGAAATTTGCGGTAAATAATACAATCTATAAAAGCTTTGTCTCTGGTTTGTTAAATTATTTGTTTAAATCGAGGATGACTTACGTATTCAAGAAGATAGCTACGTTATGATGATAACCTCTGTCAAGGTCATTTCCTCAAGCGACAGATATCGTTGGAAAAATTACATGGTTAAGAATTGGGTGCGATAACTCTGTTGGTAGAGCAAGGGGGATATGAAAATCTTAGGTACTGGTTCGAATCCAGTTCCGTGCACAAATAGTTTTCACCTTTCTAGAAATCTAAACCCTTTCCAACTATATTATAATTTTTCCCACATTCTTTTGCCATCCATGTATATTGGGATTAATTTATCTGACCTTCAAAGGAAAGTCGTCATTCTGTTGAGGCGCCAGGTGATACGTGTGGTTGAAAAGAAAGATCCAAGATAGGGACCTGAATCAATAACGCACTCAAAGTAAAAGATTTGATTGGGAAAATGACCGGGTATAGAGCAGGCATCGAAATCTCGGTTAGTAGAGCGAGTGATCAATAGGTACTGGTTTGAACTCAATTTGATGGGCACGTACTCTTAGAAAAAAGAAATGTAAAAAAGTAAAAAACAATATTATTTTTTCATTTTTTACCATTTCAAATCCTCTTTATCTATATTGTATTACATTTTTGTGAATATTTTACTACGTCATTTCTGATGTCATAAGCACTGATGACGTCATAAAGGTATAAATTTGCAGTAGTATACTAGAGCCAAGCTTCACCAATTATTTAAAAAATCCAAATATTTTTAATGGAACCAATGATACAACATATAAACGATATTTATTATTTGGATTTGATGACACTGAACCATTTTTCTCATTATACTGGCAGCTGTTGGCTTGTTAAAAACTAACCATTTCTATAATCTTTGGTAAATTGTGATAGAAAAAAATATCTTAAATTGTTTTAATGTGGTAAAATGTCTTAACATTCAACTATTATCCATTTTAAAGTTATTTAAAGAAAACCCCCATGTGTGGGGTGGAAAATGCTCTTTTGTGTGAAAGCAGGTTAACGCATATGGAGCCACTTATTCCATTATGAATAAGCACAGTACTGTGCCCTTTTGGACAGTTAACACTACTTTTTAGTGAAGAAAGGAAAATAAACAACAAAACAGGAGGATAATTTTGAACAAAATTAGTTGAAATATGACATGCAAATTCTCTTGGGTAACACTAAAAAATATAGGTATTAATGAATTTCTTTTTATACATTATAATTCTAATGAAACCAAAATACTTATCTTTCAATTTAAGAGCGTCCTTTGTTTATGTGCAGTATTTGATGGAAGATGATACTGGGCATTTGCTATCTGCTTTCTAGTTAACATGTTTAGTACCTTAGGTACAACCAATCCCTTCTTGCTTTCAAATTTTTTAGATATGATTATGCACATAATTTTGTCTACGTAACAAAAACAGCTAAATATTTGAAGCATGATAATAATTAAATTTTACTTTCGAAATTTCAGTTTCACTTCTGTTTTTTACCTCACATTTAGTTATCTCTGCTTTCATTTTCTAAATTAAGTAATTAAAAAGAGAGGGATCCTTGCGCTACTCTGCTGTAGTCAAATATTAACTACAAGAGTCGCTTACGACTATTCCAGCTTCGAATTTTTAAAAGCTGGGTATATTTTCATTTACACAAAGTTACAAGTAAGGACATTCAACAGTTTTACCATACGGACTTGTAACTGCTGCTCAAGTAATAAAAGCTATTTAATTTGGAGATTTCAATAACGAGCTTAAGGTTGATACAGGTTCAAAATGTATTGAAAGCTGTTTACTATCTGGTTGCAACTGAGAAAAATTTCAACAGCTACAGAGGACACTAAATCCTGTTTATTATTTAGTTAAATGTGCATTGCAGCTTTAAAAAAAACAAAATATCATCCATGATTTCACAGTTTTAACCAAAGGAAGATTCAAGTAGATTGATTGAATTCTCTGCTTTAACACTACTACTAAACGAATAAAATCGAAACTTAAAAGGTAACCGCTTCTTTAAAAATAACCGGTATTACTAACTACTCATTCAAAGTAATTAAAATCATGTTCACCAGGGCACTCATTTGTACCGAGACACCAGAATAAAAACATTGAAGTTAAGCATTGTTTTATCCAAGAGTATCTTAAAAAGGCAGGATTGGGTGCAATCGGTGGTCTGTAACAACCTGACAGCAAACATGACATTTTGCTGCCAATTAAGATTGATGGTAGCCAGGAACGAAAAACCTACAAAAACCCACAATAGAGAGCAAAACGACCTTTGGAGATTTCTCTGAACTCCTTTCTAGAGACTTTCTCGCAGACGAGAGAAAATCCCTGCAGACAGCTTCATACTAAGCAATTGAAATGACGTAATAGCGCATCACGAACAAAGGACAAAAACGAAGCTAAAAATGCAAAGTCAATACCATAAGATAACAGCATTGAAAGCTTTCCTTAATAAGCTTCCAAAATACAATGTTCTTCGATTTAAGGTTGTTAACATGTGGCATCTAAAAACATTTACCTTGTCACTTGTGATGGGAGTTCTCAGTTAGATATCGAAAGGATTAAAAAAATATGCCTCAAAAGTTCTCGTCATTTAGAGGCAAAAATATAATACGTAAAAGCACACCATAGATCTGAAAAATTCATATCAATGTGATATAATACATCAAAAATAACAGAAATAATAAAAGTACAGGGTGAAAATCAAAGATATCTTAGAGGTATGTCACAAAGCATTGATCTCTGGGATTGACATGACGTTAAGTTCCTGGCAGGACAATTACGAGTAATATTTTATGACAATCCAAAAATATCCGGTATTGCCCTGGTTTTTATTAAAATATTGAGTGAAGTGTTCAAATTTGGATTTTTGCTGGTGTTTGGCTCAATTTTCAGTCATTTCATGATTTAAAAAATTACCTTCAATTGAACATCATTTTAATCTGATCTTGAACCTAAAAGAGAGGCAATAGAGTCTGATATCTTAATGTCCTCCAGAGACTTGGGAGTTCCCTTATTACTAATTCTCAACTTCACTGATAATAAATCCCTGAAGGAAATTTATATCTCTTCAAATTTTCTTCATGGCAATGATTCCGCTCTTATCTAACAATCAAACTAATCATACGAAAAAACTTCTACTTATTGAACTGAGAGTTCCTGGTATTGATACCAGTCAGGCTTGACGTTCTGCTTTGAAACAAATCAGTTATGCACTTTAAAACCAGACCACTTAAAGGGCTATACTTGTGGTGGACTTAAATGGTATCCGGATTAGAACACAAAATAACTTCAGCTTTCCCTTTTCAAAAATGGCCAGGGAATTTGCCTTACTCCACATCGCTGTATCAGGTATACAGGTGTGTTACAATATTGTTTGTTGGTCTAGTTATAGTCGTCTAATCAATGCAGAAATAAGAATTGTATTTTCTTTTATCTTTCATCTTTGCTTCTTCTACGACATTTTAAATAAACAATAGTGTTCAGCTATAGTGTCTACAAAAGACTCAAAATATTCCTATTCCAAATTCCCGTTTACTGGTTGTCAGTACCCCCACCGGCGTTCTCTTAACCAATCACAAGTTATTATAATAATTTCTTTTATTATATTGGCTCAACTGGGCTCACTTCCATTGGCTGATATCGGCCAAATAGTCTTTTTATCGAGGATTTTGTAGGAGACATGGGACGGACTGCATACAAAATAAGCATATGCACTAAGCACCTTATTAGTAATAAAAGTTTAGTTCTCAATAAATATCCTTTCAGGTCAGAATTTAGGTTACTACCAATAATTCACTAATTTACTTTTGGAAAAAAGCAATGATGATAACAGTTTCTTTAATTTATGCTAATATATATACAACATTAATTTGAATTTTAATAATTGAGTTAAGAACTGCATACAAATTCACATTGGTGTTCAATCACTTGTCAGCTGTAACTATACCACGAACAAGCATATTTGATGAGAGTACTTTTCTTCACATTGTGATACCTTTGTCTGGCAACATTATTACATATTATTTTATCTATTAATGTTTCCATTATACCTTTCACTGAAAAAAATTAGGCATCATACCTTAACCCTGTGTACATTTTAATTACATGGATATCAGCTCTATGTTTGTCTTCAGCGGGAAATCAATAAAATTGGCAGCAGGATAATAGATAATATTTCTTAATAATTTTTACAAGAACATTTTAAATAATAACTATTAGGTGCCTAATAAATAGAATGCCGCTTATTAATTTTGTGTTTTGGTAAAACTTTCCTTTTTTGATTACAATTGATTCTTTAAAAGCACAAAAAACATTTTTCTTAATGCTGAATCAAATGTTTAGGAGCCATTTGTGAATTTTTCCAAATCTTGTAAATATTTCAGCTTGAAAGCAAATGTAATGTCTTCTGAACTGGATGTGATATTTTTCGAACCTAAACTTATTTTTTGCTCTTTCAATCGTAAATTTCTTTCATGCACAGTGTATATGTAAACTTGGATAAATTGTCTACATTTTGCATGTTTATTTAATGTAAAATCAACAATAACTCGGTGAAATACCTTGATGCGGGATTGGTAATCTAATCTGATATTTCCTGAGACGATCTCAATATGATTTTTGAATTACCTTTGATTGATACAAGAATTTAATTGTATCATAAGAAAACAACAAATTATTGAAAGTCATACCTTTAAGAACGAATGCAAAAGTCACAGATAGACTTTGGTGTTCAGTTTGGGTAAGGAGTTGAAAATGATGACGTGAGTAAAGTAAAATTTTATTTTCTTCAACACGTGTATTTCATAAGGTTGGTAGTCATTTGTGATGTCAAGAATGTTTTCGTAGGGAAAAAGAAAATAATTTTAACTGACGAAATTGGATTTAGAAAATCCCTGAAGGCCAGAGAAATTGGCAATTGCTGAGGTGTCAAGTAATCCAAACGTTACTGTTTAACCAGAACTTGTACTCAAAGAATAGAGGATGCATATTAAAGGTAATCTACGGTATGAAATTAGATACGTCAGATATTTGAGAGATTCATATTGCCTGAGACAGATGCTAACAACCACTTCAAATATTTCAAATCAGTAAATCGTGCAGCCACACAAAATATCCAAATAAATGATACCGATATATATAGTTTCCCACTCCTAAAACATATAGTGATTTCAAACAAAAACATATTTTTACCTACGTGAGATCTGTCCCCCCCCCCCCCAAATTCCTCTGTCTTCCAATAATGACGTAATGCAAAAATAGCTGAAAGTGTAAGGGCCATTACTATTTAAGTCCAAGAACACTACAAATCACTTTGGCTTAGACAAGTTCTTAGTGGAAGTGAAGATTTTATGGTTTTAGAGAGGATCAATAGTTTAGTTGAAGAGCTGTGTTGATCCAAGTTGCAAGTCCAAAAACGCTAATGAACTTGATCAACTTGATCATTCTACTCAACAGTGTGCGGCGAAAAAGCTACGAATGTTTAGATTGTTAAAATAACAGTCAACTAGCTCACTTTCTTTATCGAAAGATGTTCGATAAAAGAACTGTGCTATATGACCGTAAAGGTGATAAAGAAATCCCATTATTTAAACAGAATCAAGAAGTAGAAGAAATTCCTGACCAGAATCTATCCCCTCATGAATCGGCAACCCTATCCACTGATAATTCTAATCAATTGGATGCGGAATAGCAAAATCAATCAAAAGCATAAACACAGTTAGCTTCAGTTCCACCTCTCTTGCAAACGAGGAGAAAAACAGAAGCAAAAGTTATCGTCAAGTTTGGTTTGTTACTGGAAAGAAAAAAATGTCAGTTTGACTTGGCCTCACATCACCAGCAGCCAGAAGCAGCAGACTGTAACATTAGACAATGCATCAACACAGAGCAAAGTGATATGACAAACGAGACACGTAAAAAGGATCCAAATTCTGATAGTTTGTGTTTATTATTTTAACTTATAAAGTTTAGAATACTGAATAAGAGAAAAGATAATTTTCATCAGAATTAAGCGCAGTTTCCATTCGTGAACAATGTGCAGGCGATCGGAAAAAAATAAGCTCTGACGTCATTTAAGAGCTAATAATATCTCAAGCCAACTGTTTACCCAGCGAAAAAAAGACCATCGTGCAAGTTGAAAATTTTCAACTTTCTTTGGCGCATTTTTTTTGCCCATAAAAGAAACCAATCAGATTATCTTGAATTTTGCATAGTTGGCAAAAAAATCATAATGGCCAGACGTACAAAACACAAATCAACAAGAAAACATGGAGCAGCACAAAGTTAGATTTCACATTGAACCTGGTCAATTTCAACCAAATTTTCCATACTCCTCGTATAACTTTAAGCCACAACAACAACACGAGTTTNTCAACTTTCTTTGGCGCATTATTTTCGCTCATAAAAGAAACCAATCAGATTTCTTGAATTTTGCATAGTTGGCAAAAAAATCATAATGGCCAGACGTACAAAACACAAATCAACAAGAAAACATGGAGCAGCACAAAGTTAGATTTCACATTGAACCTGGTCAATTTCAACCAAATTTTCCATACTCCTCGTATAACTTTAAGCCACAACAACAACACGAGTTTCACTACACTCACCACTAACATTTAGCTCGTCATTCTAAAGTTTCTGAAAAAATATTCGTCGTCAAAAAGACGAAGATCACGAAATAATGTTGCAAGTTCTCCTTTTTCTTCTCTTTCCATAAAAATTTGCCCCACCCAAAAACGCTTCTCTTTATTCTTCTCGATTTCTGTATTCTTCGATGAAGAATCATTAAAATAATAATTTTTCTTCTAAGAAGCAACAACTTGTTGATGTACGCCATGTTCACTCTTTTCCTCGCGCAAAATAGAATGGAAATAACCGCCGTTTTTAATCGCTCGGACAAAATTTACTCAGCGATTTTTTTCCGCTCCGTTCGCCTGCATTTTTTTCACGAATGGAAACCCGCCTTAATTCTGTTTGGGTTATTTGTTGGTTTCGGGTGTCAAACACTTTTTAAAATTCTGATCTACCGCTTATATTGACCTTCAGTTTATTTAACGTGATAAAAACTGTCGATCTGATGTCTAATTTAACTTCCTTTATTAGGCACCTAAAAGAAATGGGCTTGCGTGTTTGTTAAGATTTACTTTTAAATGATACAAAGCCTGGTACAATTCAAAACCAAAGTTTCTGACTTTCTCAGCACATTTATTAGTGTAAACAAAATAAAGTGATGCTGACTTTTCAGCGACTATGTTTTTTAAAAAATGTTTAAATTGCTGTTTCCTGGGAATTGTCAATATCAAGTATTCCATTTTGACGGTCATTCAGCCCAAGATGTTGATCAGCATTTCCATAAATGAAATCCATGGGTTCCAACATACCATTTATTTCACGTATTTCTTTATATTTTCGCTCTTTTTCTTCAAATTTTATCCAATATTTTGACACTGGTTTAAGAATTGAATATTGAAGTGTAAAATTATTAACAATAATGGGAATAGGCATGGCGATTACGAGGATCCCACACATAGCGCAGGCAGCTCCAACTACACGGCCAACTACAAAAAAAAAGACATTTATGTGTAGTATAAGTTAGGTATCACAATAAGATAATAGTATAGAAGTTAAAAAATTTGTCTTCGGCGAACTTGATTCAAAGCAGTGCCTGGGGCTATAATGGCTAAGTGCTCTATTAAACGAGGTATCAACGATCATCTTTCGCTCTACTGAACGAGCTATGGGTGATCGTCCTTCGCGTAATTACTTTTGTATACATATCTTTCACTTAATTGCCAAAATTTCATCAGAAATACTGTTTGGTGGTGGTGGTGTACGGGTGGCGGTGGCAGGGGATCAAACACGAATTCTACAGAGCTTACTATACAGTTCGTCTCATTAACGTTAGTGACAACTGCACACATATTATATTACTATGTTTACGTAAATGTTTTATTATATTTCAAGAATTTCATCCCATAAAAATGTTCATTTTTTACCGTAATAATAGTTTATTTGCCAGACTGTTATTAATCAAAATAATTGATTTTTTTCATTTAGCTTTTAAAGGTTCACTTTCAAAGCTAAATTGTTTACTGATTTATTTACTCTTTCTCTGACCACAACTAAATGGGAGCTGAAGCCCTATAATTATTTGAATTATTTAACATAATTAAATGTAACTTTAATGAAAGGAAAGCATCACTTTCTGACTTTAAAAATGAAGCAAAACCAACAACCTTTTAAATACATTTTTTAATTTATTTTTCACAATATTTAAATGAATTGGTAATGGAATAAAACATCCTGTGATCATACGATTTTAAGAGAAAATATTAAATTGCTTTAATATTCAGTTTATATTCTCATGAATGGAACTTGATTGTTAATTGCCTACAAGAAAAAGATAGATTGAAAGGACAGTAAATCACCAAGGAATTTGCAGATTAATTTTGTGGTTCAAGATAATTACTTTTAATTTCACTCAAAATCAATTTCAAAGATCAGCCATTCAAACAAGTTCAAATTCTTTGCAGCCCACTGAATCAATTGAAATAGAGCACACAGTGGTTTGCCTATCTGACCCGCCACGGACCGGCAAAAATTTTCCATACTGTATCACATTTTAGGTCGGCAATGCCGTCCTGACAGGTCTTCGGAGGTTGGCATTCTGTAATTTGTCGTATATAGTTTTTCGTATTTACTACCTGAAGGCAAGACTTGACGCAAGCTCCTTAGTCCAGTAAATTTGATTCACATGTTGTCTTGGAAGAAAAATTTTGTTGAACAGCGCATCAAAGTTGGTATTAGCAGTGTTTGACCAATTCAAAGAATGTCGACGGCGACACCAAAAATTCGGCCTTCTCAGTGTCTTCATGGTGAATGTTTCGAGTGCGAATTGAGTTGCTTATTCTGATTTATTTGTCCGTCAAATTGGCATGTCTCGATGGATGCTATTCAAACAATTTAATGGGACAAAATTTATGTTGAAAATTCTGCTCCTTATGTTTATTTATGTTTACGCTGTTTACGCTGTTACTTATTTATGCTATTGTTTACTTTAAGCTACTTACGTTCTTTATGCTATTTATGTTGAAAATCCTGCTCTTTGAGTCATTCTGAGACCAAACCTTTTAAAAAAACCAAAAGATTGTTTGGGTTTGTTTTTAAGTAGATCATTCTGTGGCGTTTAAAGTGCAGGTGATGTTTGTGGGTTGACGGTTGAAGTGAGGATAATGATAATCTGCATGGAGAAAGTGGAATGCACTTGAATTTATAATGACATTTATTTCTTGTCTGTATATAATGGTTTTCTTATGGATATTTCTGGGTTTGAGGTCGGCATGCCGACGAACAGCTGAGAAGAGGTCGGCACGCTAAGGTCGGCACTGAATTCAGAGGTCTGTTCTTGTATGTATGTGTAATGTACTTATTGTGATTTTTATAATTATTATAATGTGATTAAGGTGATTATATTGTGATTGTACAATGTGATTATTTTAATTGTTATAGTTACAATTATTGTGTATTTTAATTATTTAAATTATTTAAGTATTATTTAATTATGCACAGGTACAAGAATCCGTAATTTCTCCCCTCTTTTGCTCGTCAAAAATTAAAAGACGTTTCAAATAATTCAGTCCTTCCTCATGG
>RDPX01000268.1:54740-100308 GCA_003991215.1 Morbakka virulenta
ACAGTACTGTTTCGCCCTTTGTGGGCTCATCAGTGCAGCACAGAGCTTCTGAGACATAACTCTCTGGCCATATTGCTGGAGCAAACACAGCTTAAAGAGTTATTGTGGGATCCTGTCAGAGTGCTCAAACCACGCATGCGGAGTGAGGATTGCACACACACACACACATATATATATATATATATATACTCAATCTACAGACAGTACTGTTTCGCCCTTTGTATATATTTATATATATATATATATATATATATGTGTGTGTGTGTGTGTGTATATGTATGTGTGTATTTGTGTGTGAAAGAATTTTGAGAACACAAAAAATTAAATTTCCTTCATACATCCATATGAAGAGGATTATAAAAAATATTTACATGATATTAGAAACTATTCTAACAAACGTAAATTGCAAACAGATATCCATGCGATCATCAGATATACTACAGAGACCTAGCTTGCTCTATTTATGAAGGCCTAAGATTAATGGCGAAATTGTTATTAGCATTTCTGTATTGGTTTGCTATTTTTGTTTAAAAGAGTGCTTTTGTCTCCATACCAATTTGCCATCTTTTTCAGCTAAATATAAGCTGCATCCTTTTATTCCGCTCCAATATTCTTGTGCAAGCTTTCAAATAGTCATTGTATAGAAAATGGCTTTCCTATTTCCTTTAAATTCCAAGCGTAAAGCGATTGCTGCAAGGCGCCAACATACTGACATACTTTTTATCCTGTATGCAGTCATATGCTATCACGGCTCTGTCACTATCTCTTACCTCTGGATGTCCTTTGCCAAGCACTGCTCCACATCATTTATTTAATTTTCTATAGAGTAGAAGCCTGCACTAGTCAGCTTTTGAACAGTGAAACAGGTGTCTGCGTCTGAGATGGTTTACCTAACTCAGTATCTACCGTTTGATTTTTTCAAGTGCTGCAAACTGTAATTTTCGTTTGCAATGTTAGTATTACATTGTAATTATTGTTCTTTGAATTAAACAAAATTTACTTAAATTCTATCTCTTCTCTTTGATGCATTTTCAAGTGATCATTTTTGTGTTGACTTTTATCGGCGAAAATTTCAAGATACCAGACAATCTTTACCAAAAGATTATTGCTTGGCAACTTAATCTTTTTCTTAGTAGCTACATAAAGTCATTACCTGCCTTTGTTTTGACAATAATTTTGTCAATAAACAAAAAAGTTGAAATTTGTTGTTAGAAGCTAGAAGAATGAGTATATTGTTTAAGCGATTGTAACTGAGTTTATGGTAGATCGAAGGTAAAAAAAACCTTGAAAAATACAACTGAATAAAGATAAGTCGTTCTTGAAAATAGAACTAACTGGAATGTCGTGAAATGAGCTAATATATGAAGACCTTCTTCTTTGTGAGCCCCACCCAGATTATTTTTATTTCAACAAGGTTTATCTACAGTTGTTAGATAATCGAAATGAATATTATGGTTCTCCTAATTGAGAAGATATGGAATTTTCTTATCTAAAGTAGATTGAAAAGAGAGAAAAGATTGATTATATTGTAGAAGTACTGTAACAAGGTAAGTCTAGTAAATATTTGATGAGCTATAAATTTTAGTATTCAACAAACACTCTTTTGCAGCTAAGGAAGGTGACGTTAGGGAGGTGTTTTCAATTTATGTGAATGGATAAAATAGTCAAAATCCACCCTTAATTTATTACTGTTCCTTTAGCTTTTACGAATGCCAGTCAGTATCCACCATTTCATTGAGTTGGAAAGTCCTAATAGGACCATTTGGGTTGAGAACGAATCATAGTTTAAAAATTGAAAGGCATCAAAGAGCTATAGGTTTAAACCGAGTACCGATACAAGTAAGAGGTTTTGTCTTGACTACAGTGCTACTAATTTCTTTTCTGACTAAAAGATAAGGTACCACTATGTTAACCAGGGAGCAAGTCGTTAAACAAAGTTAATACTCAAAAATTGTTCGGAAATGATTTAGTTTTGTAGATCAAAGAGTATTACTCACTGGTAATGGTTGACATTAATAAACATCGATGACTTATATCTTTATGAACTGAGGTTTGTTGGGAGCTCCTGAGTTACACTAAAAAGTCATTTTCAGTAACAATAAGCAGCCATCAGCTGTTTATTTTTTCTTTGAGTTAAGAAAAGTTGTATTTCAAACAGCTAAGAGAAGTGTTGTTTCCTAGTACAGATCGTGTCTTCGTTTTAATCCAAAAAAACTATTATTTGAGGCAACAGCCAGGGTTTGAAAGACAAGTAACGTACCTTTAGGCCTAAAAATGCCTAGAAATTCTTAGACCAATATCCTAAACACAATAAAAGGATGCCACTGCTATAAAGTACTTACTGTGGCTCAAGCTATTGGCGTCCATCAAGGGATATGTCTATGCTAACAACATGCTTAAATAAGGAAAGGGCAAATATTAATATAAATTTTCTACACTAAATGGAGCTGAACTATAGAGAGGACCTAAGGGGATTGTGAAAACAGAATCTGATAGTATTGTGGTATATTTCTAAATTAATATTAACTTGAAATTGTTTATGAACTTTGCTACTCTCCAACAACATAGGATGACAACAAAACAGAGCTAGCAGTTAGGCGAGATTCACTTTATATAAGAAACTAAAAAGTCAATTAAAAATATAAGAAAGTTGTAGAGTCACTATTTTAGTTTTGTGCAACTTGAAAAATGGATGTTTTGTCATTTTTCAATGAGCCAGTACTCGTACGCCTGAAGCATTTTTACTCATGCGTGTTGTCTTCCTAATCAGATCCTTCCATTATCAAGCAATGGCTCACTGAATTTTCATTAATCTGCAGTTTTCTAGTCATACAGCTTTTGCTTACTCTTCATTTAATAAAAATGAAAATAGCACTTTCAACTTTTGAAATTTCTCTAATTTAAAAATCTTACTAAGATAGTTATTGACTTTGGGTGGAGGTGGTTACCCGAATTAAGACATTAGACAACATCAAATTACTTTCAAGTGAACTTACTCTAAGATAGAGCTCCCTATCACGTTTTCCTTTGTTATTATTAGTAAGTACTATATTTAAACAGATTATCTCAATCCACAAATTTACACGTTCCTATTCTTACAGGACCTGTATAAATTAAAACTGGAACTTACATTATCAGCTAACTAGAAAATACGAACATGTGGTTTAGTTTATTCAGTAAGTAGACAAATGCGGTTCCTTCTCATTATGAGAATATTCTGTTATCTTTCCATGTTGGTGGTTGAACAACATTTTATTTATATTCGAAAACAAATTTCACAAAAATAAAGTGATTTTCACCTGTAAACATTCTATATTGTTTTATTACTCTGTATGCCTATTTATATCCTATTTATATCCTATTTGCTTTAGCCAGGTCGCGTGTTGGCTTGAAATGTCAAACAACGAGAGAGAAAATGCTATAAGCGACGAAACTCTACGGACCTTTAAGTTTTCCTTAATGGCGCAAACAGAGCAAATATTTTAGAACTGTCATCTTTTCAAAACGTAGACTTTCGCAAATAATAAATATTTTTTCCATTTTTTCCATTGAAAATAGCTCTGCATAGACTTGAAAGATGAAGATTGTCAAGGTAAGCAATTATAGCTACCTACAAATTTCTAATTGTACCCTGTACAATATTAATATAGGAACCAACAAATCTTTGGGCTCTCTGCACTTGTTCTTCAACATACAGCAACTTGGTGTACTCAACTGACTTATTTACTACTCATAGTCCAGCTTGTTAATATAACTGGGTAATCAACAATAAACCAGTTACTAAGGAAATGTATTTCAAGTAGGTACTCCTAAGTGTGGAGAAGAAGATCTTATCACATCTGACTGAATCTCTGTATTAGTGTTCAAGCTATCATGTACCATATTTACTTGGTCAAAACATCATGCCTTTGGCAAGAAGGTATGTCTTGTAAACAGAACCTCAGTAGTAATAACACAATTTTTGGATATCTTCAGCTAATGCCAATGACAACTTAATAGAAAATTGCTCGCACTTTAGAAATTTTGGTTTCGCAAAACATCACGAAACCAGCAGAAAAAATGGATTTTCAAGTTCCTATTTTTCCCCAGAAAAAGACAATGTCCTTAAAGTCATTTCGTTGGAGAGGCAGCAACTGACTTTTGAAAAAGTATAAAAGACTGCTATCCACAAATTAATTTTGAGTCTATTGACACTTGTAAAATTCATAAAGTCCCATTTTGATGTAAAATTATCAACCAATGTTATACAAAAGGGGCAGAACATTTCTCTTCGGAAGTAAAGTTGGGCAGTAATCTTAATAAATTGAAATTGCAAATGCAATTAGGAATAATGAAAGTAAAATAGCTAACACAAATCGGATAGAAAATATTAAAAGCCTTAACAAACACAAAACTAAGATGACTTAAAGAGTTAATTAAGAGTTAATTAAGAGTTAATGAGGGAAATTAAACCATAAAAATGACCAAGTTGATTCCTTATACCTAGAAATGAGTTTTCAGAAAACACTGTCTCTAAAACAGCCTGAAACTGACCTGAAAGTAAAACATTCAAGTAGAAACGACCTCTTAACCAAACTCTAACTAGTGTAGGTAGCTTAGTAGATACTAAAACTTTCAAGAGATAGCTTTTAAGCAAATCAGCTAACTCAAGTTGACTAGTAGGTACTAAACCTTTCAAATGAGATCACCTAAGCAAAACAGTTAATTCCGGTTGATTAGTAGATAGTTAATCTTCTTCAGTAGCAGTTGTCCCTAATGTCAGGGATCTGCGGCACGCATCTTCCTTCTTCATGCTGTTCTGTCCGCAGTGTGCTTATTGAATTCCTTTCCACTCCATGTCTTTACCAACTACATCCTTCCTTCTGAGGTTCTGTCTTCCTCTTGTTCTTTTCCGTCCCACTGGTTTGACCCAAGCCGATCCATTTATACTTTTCTTTTCTCCACACGTGCCCGTACTACCTAAACCTAACTTCCAGCAGGTTTTCTGATCGAAACAACCCTTTCACTTGTCATTATTTCCTCGTTTGTGCAATGCTACAGAAGTGAGGCTCCGATGATCCACCTTAGCATCCTCATTTCAGTGTGCACGAGTAGATCTTCCTTATTCTTCCTTAGCACCCAGGTCTCGTGGAATCCAATCATATGCCTTTCTAGATCAACAAATGCTGAGTATAGTGACTGGTTGCCTTCTGGCCTTGTTCCCTGTAGCTGTCTAAGAATGTAGATTGCGTCTGTTATTCCTTTCCCCGTCACGAAAGCACATTGTCTTTCATCTATATCTATTATTCTCCTCTGTTGTTCGTCCATCACTGTCTTCAAGATCTTCATCACATGTTCCACCATTTAAATTACTCTGTAGTTGCCACACTCTAGGTTACTCTCTTTTTGTTTGTATAAAGAAACTATAAAACTGCTCCTCCTGTCATCTGAGATTTTCTCCTCTTCACCCATTCTACCTATTCCTCTTCCAAAGGTTTCAACATAACAGCTGTAAGCTCTGATGGTCCACCAGACTTTCCACTTTTCATGTTCTTCATGGATCTCCTTACATCTGAAATATCCATCACTAGACCTTGCGTAGGGTCTACCACTTCCAGAGGCTGTCGGTCATTCTTCACATTGAACATCTCTTTAAGATATTCCTTTCGTCTTTTTATGCCCTTATCTCTGTACAACATTTCTTCATTCTTATCCCCTTTGCACTAACTTTGTTGGCATCCTTTAACATTCTTTTTTATCTGACTTTTGCAACTTTGCATATCATGCTCTTCCCTTCTTTTGTGCCCAACTTCTCATACCAATGCTGGGATGCTTGCCATTTTGCTTCTGCTACACAACGCTTTACTTCCTCATTTGCTGCTCTGTATTCAACTTCTAGTAGATGCTAAACCTTTCAAATCAGAGCTCCTAATCAAAACAGCTAACTCAGGTTGCCTAGCAAATAATGAATCTTTCAAAAGATAGCAACTAAGCATAAGAGTTCATCCAGGTTAACTAGGAAATTCTAAACCTTCCAAAAAGCCTGCTAAGAAAAACAGCTACTTCAAAATGGATAGAGCATACAAGTAACGTGGTTAAAATTATCTTGGTAGCTTTTTTTAGTACTTTTTCGTTTTTACTTTTTATTTACAAAAGGACTCTTGTTAATAACAGCATTTTTAACAGTGCTTTTTGCTATAGTCATATTTTGAAACGCTTTATTTTTAGAAGAATTTGATTTATCCTGTATTATAATTTTTAGTAATAATGATATTAGTGATAATAATGATGATAATACTGATGATGATACACTTAAGATTGAGGGATTTAATCCGCTGCGCAGACAAAAGGCGCCAAACAAGAAATGACGCGAAGAAAGAACAACAACAACAACAACAAAAATAATAAAATAATAATAAAAATAATAATATTAACTGATAACTCATATTACAATTTAGTGTTGGCCTTTACGAAAAATGTCGTGCCACAGATTGAAAGTGGACATACAGAGAAGTGTCGTCAAATTTAAGCAGTAGTGACGGAGTAGCTAAATCAACGGCTTACAAACAAAAGGTTCCGGTTTGAGCCTCAAACACTTCCCTGGAAGCAATGCGTCCAATTTGTTTGACGTTTATAAGTGCATGCTATCTGTGTGTGTACATATTTTCGGAGATTGCTCAGAGGGAAAGAAGGGGAAAAATCATCACAGGCACTTTGAAAGCAACCCTACTTAGATTGCTAGTATCTTGTAAACCCAAAATCTATAGATTCAAATTCTAAAGCTGGAAATGAGAAGCAGTCTGTTAGTAGAAGACATCCTATTACACTTACAATTCATGAGCTCTGAAAAGGTGGATGACTTAAAAGATGGAAAACCTAGTGTCGAGACACTAGATAATTAAAGAGATAGTGACATACCAACATCCAACGAAGCCCTTTCTTACCCATAACGAAGTTACGCTAGTAAAATATTCACCCCTCTCCTAATCCCTAATCCTTGAGGGGTCTAGTTACATTTGAATTGCCCTAAAACTAAAGCTAACAAAACCAGTAGCAATTATTTATACTGGGATTTGCCATCAATTACAATATTCCTTTAGAAAAGCAACCCATGCCGTGGAACAAATCATCAGAGAATATCTAAACAAAGTGATTTGACCTAGATCAATAGAAAGCTAATAAGACTGTTCTTCAATGGATCAAACTGATATGAGGCAAGGTATAAATGGAACACAGAAAACAACTGGCCAAAAGTCCTAATTTACAAGAGTTACACAGGATATTCAGGTGGTTGCTTGGAGCAGGTCAAGATACAGCTGTGGAGCGTGCTTAGTCACTCTTGCACCAGGCTGTTTTAAAGCTCAGAAATCAAAGACTTGATGTACATTGTAGCAACAATCATCACTTGGGACAGAGAAACTTTTAGAACAGATCCATGCTGATTGAATGCATTTTCTCTCAAGACAGTGACTCTCCCCAACAAAGATAACTTACAATGTACACAAAATAAATGACTGATTGCTGTAACAAAATATCCATGAATCCTGTGAAACCAAAGACATTTGTAACTATCATACATTTAGGAATTAAATTTCCCCATCAAGAATACCATGACCTAATAATACTATTTCATTACCATATTATTAAAATAATTGTCTTTTCTGCCTGCTTTGAAGTGCATAAGGGGTTTTTTATCAATATACAAATTACTTCCACTTATTGGAAAAAAATTGTCAAAGAACGAAGCTTTAATATTTTTCCTCTGATTCCTGATCTAAGAACACTACAATACCATAAGAAAGGTAGGCTGATCCTACTATTTTCAAAAAGTGCGGTAGAATAATGATGTAACATCGTGTTTTAAAGTATTAAGAAGGTATTATTATTCTAGCTTTTACGCATACGTCACACAGCATTGGCAGTTGCCAAAGATTAGAGTCTTCCTGCTGCCAGATCCAAAAATAAGTAGGGTAAAGGTTTTGAAACCTTAATTTCAAAGGAAATGTTTTCAAATTTTGAATTGTAGGTGCTACTAACATTCATTGATGTGGCTTTGAGTACTGAGACCAACTCAACCGCTAAGCTTGTTGTCATTCCAAGACAAGCTTTGTTTTAGGCTTATCACTAACTGGCCCTGTGTCTAGATCTTTACCGCCATTTATTAAAATACCTATTCCTCAAAACAGTTGTATTGGCTCCTAATTTTGGCTGTAAACCAATAACAATATCTAAATTATTGATAGCTGTCTAAGCTTTAAAGTAAATAACGTGCTTCTTACAGCTAAATTGAACTTCGGCAGATGATCAGTGCAAATATCTTGATTGACTGAATATTGAAACACACCGAAAATCGGTTGATTCAAACTCTTAAGGACACTCAAGATTTGCTGAATAAATAAGAATTAGAATTTTTTTAAGGTTACTGCAAGGCACTGTAAGAACAAAACGGCAAGATTTAATGCTTTTTATTAAAACAGATCCTTTTTTCTCTTGGAGTTGCATCCTGTAAGAATTCCATAGTAGTAACAAAAAGATACATCGATCCTAAGTTTTTAGATGGAATCTTCATGCCATGCAACTTTAAAATATTTACTGATCAGTATGGTTTTTCCATACAGAGTATTTATTAGTAAGTCTTCTTCTTATGCCTTTAAATTTATTTGTTCGTAATAACAAAATTAATGGATGTTATCTTTGAAATACTAGTGTATTAATGATTCAAGACAAAGTTATTTTGTAAAAACTTCCTTTCTATGAAATACTAGAGTCCAGGTTGAGATGGTTCGAGCAGGTGGAGAGGAGAGAAGAGGGCTATGTCGGGAGAAGAGTGCTAAGGATGGATATACCAGGAAGGAGAAGAAGAGGGCGACCAAAGCAAAGATGGATGGATAACATCAAAGCTGATATGATGGAGAAGGGGCTAAGACGCGAGAACGCCCAAGATCGTATCATACGGAGGACGAGAATTCGCTGTGGCGACTCATGAATCAGGAAGCAGCCGAAAGAAAAAGAAGAAAAGAAGAAGAAGAAATACTGTTGAGACAATGATTAATTAAGAAAATGCCAGTTCTGAACTAATGTTAACAAAAAAACGTATTCAAAAATTCCAANGGGAGAAGAGTGCTAAGGATGGATATACCAGGAAGGAGAAGAAGAGGGCGACCAAAGCAAAGATGGATGGATAACATCAAAGCTGATATGATGGAGAAGGGGCTAAGACGCGAGAACGCCCAAGATCGTATCATACGGAGGACGAGAATTCGCTGTGGCGACTCATGAATCAGGAAGCAGCCGAAAGAAAAAGAAGAAAAGAAGAAGAAGAAATACTGTTGAGACAATGATTAATTAAGAAAATGCCAGTTCTGAACTAATGTTAACAAAAAAACGTATTCAAAAATTCCAAACACGTTTATCAAAACTACATGGATTGAAAAACTCTTTATCAGTAGGATTGATATTACTCAAACAAGTCAAACAAGTTGGAGTAGGTTGGTAAAAGTTTTATCTGTTTTTAATTAATCTGAAGGTGCTGAATCTGAATATTATATCCAATTTTTACATTAGCTCTAATTCCCCTTCCACAGGCTACCCTTATTTGGAAAAGATTTTGCTTCCAGGTCAAAGAATATTCATTATCATACGAAAAAAAACTCTAAAAAAGTTTTAACAAGATTAAAAGTATTTTTAAGTTCAATATTTTTTATTTTTACCGGTCAATTTCTGATATCTTCTCCATAATTCACCGGCTTATATTAAATGTCTAACTACCATGAAGGACAATGTCACCCGTCTGATGAAGCACTCTTGAAAATCGCTATTTTTTTGCCGAAAAAAATGCGGATAGAAATGGATAATCATTTACTTTTTGATGGATAGCTGTGACGGTAAAGAATTTGAAAACTTGTTAGTCTTTACCTTCTCGATTGACTTTCTTTCTTGCTTACGATTGAAAAAACATTGGATTTTTTAGGGATGTCAGCCTTACTATTATTAGTAAAGCTCTAGGACCGAAGCTGGTTAAAAAAAGATGTTATCACTTAATTTGAAAACGGAAGTCTGTCAATAAGCATCATAACGTATATGAAAAAATCTCATTTTTTTTAAGCAGCTTTTACCCTGGCAAGTGGAAAATATCCCCTAACAAAAAGTCATAAGACAGACCCTATAATTACAAAGAAAATTTTAACTAATTCCATCATTTGCAAAGCGGCTACCCGATATAGTAAATAAAGATTTCATTATTCATGTCACGATAAAGATGAAGTTACAAGGTCAAAGGACGTTTAGATTGCAACTGAAAAAGTCAGTCAGTACATCCAACCGTTGCCTTATGAAAGCTCGTACGAGTTTCCAAACAGTAGGGTGAAAAATAAGAGAAAAATCATCTACTTTTATGCCCCCTCCACTTCCTCTTCCTTTTGTACTATAAAGTAGTGGGAAAGAAGAGAAGAATACTTAAAACTATATGTTTTTCATGTGCATATGTCGTATACAACATCTCTCCTAGATTTACTTGTTTGGTTTATTTCAATTTATACTTACTCTGTATACAAATGGAGAATGTGGAAAAATTGTAACTTTATTGTATTATATATATATATGCAGATTGAGTATATATAAGGGCAAAAAAACCCATAATTTTGTAAACATGTAATAACGGTTTTTGTCAGTGGAGACTATCATACAACCACAGAAGTACGATACTTGCTCGAAATAGCGAAATATTTGAACGACGTATTGAGTGCTAAATAGCTGACCTATCAAAAGAAATGATAAAACAATAAAGGTGGTTTTAATACGCTGGAGCATAAAGAATGTTCAAGAGAGAGAGAGAGAGAGAGAGAGAGAGAGAGAGAGAGAGAGAGAGAGAGAGAGAGAGAGAGAGAGAGAGAGAGAGAGAGAGGAAGAGAGAGAGAAAAAGAGAGAGAGAGAGAGAGAGAGAAAAAAAAAAAGCAAAAGAGTAAGAGAGGTGAACGGGGAGGAGAAAGGGAGAGAGATGCTCTTTCCTCTTCGGTATACATCTATACACCATAAGTGTGTCTACATTATTACTTAAACATACTTAAGCGTAATATTCAAAAGTTAAAAAATATGTGTGCACCGAAACTAGGCTAAGCATTTTTCTTCCACAGTGATGTGGATATCAAGCAAAAAGCATTTTTTTCTCTGCTTGATCTTGAACAATGATTGTTTTACTTGTTTCAGATTAAATTATTGTAATCAAGTATACATCTCTAAGTTTTGTTTTAGTTCCCAAAGATTCTTTCGGTCTATTAGTTGCAGATTCACTTTTATTTTTAATTCTTATAGTTATGCCTTGCAAATCTTACACCAGCTGTTTGTACCCAGAGTTTCTCAACGAAGGTCGTTTTAAATCTATGTAATAGGAATGNAAAAAGATGAGAGAGAGAGAGAGAGAGAGAGAGAGAGAGAGAGAGAGAGAGAGAGAGAGAGAGAGAGACAGTGTGAGAGAGAGAGAGAGGAAGAGAGAGAGAAAAAGAGAGAGAGAGAGAGAGAGAGAAAGAAAAAAAGCAAAAGAGTAAGAGAGGTGAACGGGGAGGAGAAAGGGAGAGAGATGCTCTTTCCTCTTCGGTATACATCTATACACCATAAGTGTGTCTACATTATTACTTAAACATACTTAAGCGTAATATTCAAAAGTTAAAAAATATGTGTGCACCGAAACTAGGCTAAGCATTTTTCTTCCACAGTGATGTGGATATCAAGCAAAAAGCATTTTTTTCTCTGCTTGATCTTGAACAATGATTGTTTTACTTGTTTCAGATTAAATTATTGTAATCAAGTATACATCTCTAAGTTTTGTTTTAGTTCCCAAAGATTCTTTCGGTCTATTAGTTGCAGATTCACTTTTATTTTTAATTCTTATAGTTATGCCTTGCAAATCTTACACCAGCTGTTTGTACCCAGAGTTTCTCAACGAAGGTCGTTTTAAATCTATGTAATAGGAATGTGCAAAATATATTTTCTTGGGCCTAACTAACAACGGTGTGATATAATAAACTCCGGTTTCATTGGTTTATTCTTTCTCCTGTCTTTAACAGTTTAACAATTATACCTTAATTTATTTTTTTAATTGGATCTTTCAGTCAGATAAATCTCGTAAATGAAGATTTTATTCTTCCCCTCTAAGTATTACCCCATCCTGCCGCATTTTAAACATTTCAGATAGAGGTCAAAGGTTGATTTTCAACTGATGATTTTCATCTTCCTCTATTGGAACAATACTAGCACCAAGGGGTACATTTCCTTCTTCCTTTGTACAATCAGATGATTGATGCCAATTTAACATTTCATTTATTCCAAATAGTAGAAAGTTTGTTTTGTTTCAGCTAAAGCTATTTTGACATTTATGTCCTTTATCATCTCAAGGCAAGTATTTGTGAAAAGCTTGTTTGTGCAACATTTTAGTTTCCTTGTGGCCTTTTAGATCAATCCTTTAGTGCAGTTTTATAGTGCAACCTTTTAGTTCCTCTAAGAAAGGCATTGTATGTTTATTATGAAAGGTGTTAGTTCATTATTAATTTGTTCCTGTCTGTTGCTGTCTAAAAACACCATGGATTTGCAGCTCAGGCAGTTCTTAAGTATTAGAGTTTTTATTATTACGTTGTTTTGGATACTGTAGGAAATAATCGCCTAATTCACAAGGCTTAATTTAGGAATTAATGCTCTAAATGAGGCCTTTAGTTTTCTCTATAGATATTATCATGGTACCGGGGTCACCAGCTCAGTTTGTTTCATCTCATTTCACTCATACCACTCCACGTCTTCATCTTGATGTAGTTATTGCTCCTTGTCGACTAATATTTTTTCTGAATGTACAGAGGTTTTTTCTTGGAAAGCTAATTTGTGGAACTCTTTGGCTTTTGAGTGCTTTCCTCTATTATCTGAGTTAAATGTTTTTAAGTCTAACATTAACTCTATTTTTTTGACCTAACTCTTATCGGTTGTCTTAACTTTATTTTATTTTCATAGTTCCATATGCCATGTATGGTTCTTAATTATCAAAAAAGAAATAACTTCAGCAAAAAAATATAAGATTTCTTAAAAGCTTTTATAAACTATAAAGTTTCCACCCATTTCTTGATTAGAACAAACAAGCTCTGAATGGGTGGGAGTTTTATCTTAAGATTTAATCTTCCATTGCTTAGAACATAGGAAAAAAATCCTGAATTTTCTGTCCTGTAATTGAATGAAAAGAATTAATTTTCTCAAAATACTGGGTGATCGAAAAAGTGCTTACAGAATTTCTAAAACAGCATCTGCTTTACCTAAGCAGGTGAAATCATTGCTTAGGCGTACAGAGTATATGCGCATTTTGCAATTCCTCTTTTTACAGCACTTAATCATAAGCTCTGATTAAGGTTAATCTTTGCATGCTATTCCATTTACCTTGTTTTAATAACTTTGTTATCGATTTCAATTTTCGCTTACTTGTTTGAAGAGATATTGTCTTCTGAAGCAAACTTTAAAACTAAAGGATTAGTTGTCCGATATTTTGAGAAAACCTTTAGCTTTAAAAGCCTACTACAACAAAAACGTTCAGTTTACCTTAATAGTAGAAGGTTGTTTAGAGTAGACTGGAGTATTCTGCAGTTATTAGCGCTGGGTTGTTGTAGTCATGAATGTTACGGTCAAGATTAGGTCCCAGTTCCCTTTATTTTGTAGATGTTATGAGGAATCGAACACTTTTTGAGCGCAGCAACGTACAGGTGTACTGACTAGTTACACCCTAATAGCATTTTAGTAAACTATACTGTACGTATTCGAATTTGACTTCTATAGCAACATTGCAACTGTACGAAAAACAATCAGATATATATATATATATATATATATATATATATATTTATATATATATTTTGATTTATCGATTGCTTGATTGATAGAGTGTAACAATGCTCTACTATTGAGAATAAATTTGACATACACCATCTGATTTTCAAAAAGTGTTTTAAATAGAAAACTGTTGCATTTTACATTTTTGTCACATTTTATATTTCTGATTATTAAACGTTTTAGAAAAACATGACTACATAAGAAACATGGTTTTGCCTGTAGATTTCAAATAAATGGTCCATGCATGTCTTCTAGTTTTCAGTGTCTTTTCACTTGCAGTGTTTTTTCACTTGCAGTGTTTTTTCACTTGCTGGCTCTAATCGTTTTTTCACAAAACAGAATGTGGAAGGGGAATCCTAAATTGGGCCTCTTCCCAACAACCGTGAAACTAAGAGTTCCTACCAACTGAACAAGGCATGTTGATAAAAACGATTTTTATTGTTGTCAAAATCAAACATCAATATTTTGCTTCAAAAGCAGCACTTAATTGGCTAATTACTCATTAGTTAGCAGAGCTAAATAGCAGTCATTATGAAAAAAATGCACCATCACGCCAGGATTAAGGTAAAATGCATATTACTTATCCTAAACAAAACGTTTCGCTACAATTTTAAAGCCCCTCTTATCCAAACTAACCATTTCTACAAGAGTACAGGCCAACTCTTTAAGACTAATCATTTATTACAATTTAAACTGTAATTAGTTTCCTCAGCCGTTCAACTTGCATGGATTGAATACTTTCCCCCTCTCCCCGAATCCTCAGAATACACTTAAACAGTACATAAGCATTTACTCGCAAGCAAAGAGTTCCTCAAACTCTTGGGAGGATGCCATTTTTTTCCAGTTCCTATGTTTTGGGTTTGCCTGGACTTTTCTTTAGAAAAGCTGTTACCTTAATCGATATTAATATTACTTATTTTACTATTATTGTTAAAGTTGTCAAAACTATAATTATCATTATTACCTTTTTATTAATATTATCATTATTATTATCGCTTATGTTACACCATCTGGTTTTGACTAGATTGGCATAGTAGTTGCTATCTCTTGGGTTGCACACAACCTTACTCATCCAAACCTTTCTGGTGATCTTAACTTCACAACAAACAAGCTTTCTGCATGAAGTCAAAATAGTTTTTAATCTGCAATTGTTTCATTCATGCTGTCGAATTCCTGCCAATTGTTTCCAATGCTCCGATGAATATTGGAGATATGGTCACTCTTTTGTTTGGTCAAAGCATTTCAATTTCTCTCTTAAAATCTTGGTATCGTTCCACCTTTTCTTGTTTTTTGTCTTTTGTTCGAATGTCATAAGACCATGCTGCATCTATTACATATCAGTCTCTTGAGTCTTTGTCAACAATAATGATGTCAGCTTTGTTGTGTTTCAGTTTTTGATCAGTGTGTACAGAAAAGTTCCACAATATCCTTGCATTTTAATTTTATAGAACTCTCTCTGATATGTGTTTGTACTCTTTGTTTTCAGTTGTAAAACAATACCTTTCGCATATCACCAAATAAATAAGTGCTCAGTCGTGTAGTTGAAGACTGCACTTCGTTTTGGTAAGCATTTTACATTCAGCCAACCACATGCTTTCTTGTTTCCTCCTGTTCTTCACACAATCTGCAAAGAGGTGAAGCATTCTGTGTGAGAAGTACTAGTCAGAACTGTTTTTGAACTTCTCGCAATTTATGGTTTCCAGATATCTTATCTAATTGTTTTTGTGTTTCCTTTTTAATCATTTATAATGCTCCAACAATAACTGGTGTTGTTGTGGTTTTAAGGTTTCCTATTTTTCCATCTCTATTTCAAGGTCCTTGTTTTTACTTAACTTTTCAAATTCCTTAACTGCATTACTCTTATCATTAAGAATGCTTATATCAATTAGTAGACATGCCTTAGTAGTGCGATCCTTCATAATGATGTCAAGTCGGTTGGCTTGGATGGTTCTATCCGAGTGTACAGGAAAATCTAAGAGAACGGTAACATTGTTAGCTTCAATAACTGGTATAGGACGGTGTTAATACCAGTTGGGATTGGTCTAGATTCAATGGTATGACACTGGGCCTGGTAAATATTGCCCCACTTTGTCATGGTGCCGCATGTATTCATTTGGTGCCAATACATAACACCCGAACACAAGGCAATCAACAGTTTCTGTAGATGAAAATCGACAATGTGGATCTGCTTCATTTTTCAGAACGTTGCTTTGGTACATTCTGGTAAAAAGACTCTAATCTTGCGCTACAGTGATGAGGCCTTTTGACTTTGCCTTCAGTTCTGAACTCCTAAGCCACTGATGGATTGCTTCTTTGTCTACATTAGCGTTTTGGCAACAGAGAACATGCTGTCCGTGCAAAGACTTCTGACTCCACTTTTCATCAATTTTGTCTTGATCTTTTTTACTTGGCTTCTTGTTTCATTATTCTGGCTACTTTTGTCACATGAAGACATGGTCCTTTTGTGTTCAGCACCATAAGTAATTCATTTTCAAATTTAGTTGCTTCTTCAAATACAGATTAACGTTTTTTCGTATTTTCAAGTCTACAGACTAATGCCAGCATCTAGTCGTTTGAGTCTTCAAGGCAATACAGTTGCATCAGTCCACGTCGGCCATCGCACCATGGTAAGTACAGACGATCAACAGCTGCCTTATAATGAAGCATTCTGATTGCTGTTGGGGGCATTCTTGTTTTTCTATCCATTCTTTCAATGTCTTGCATGGTTTAGTTAATGATATTGTAACTGTATTGAACAATAGGGGCCCCAAGGGAGCTGATCGCGTGAACCCGGCTTTTGGAGTTCAATTCAGTTTTCAAGACGAGCCTTACACGTCGGTAATATCCTTTAAGTATTCGTTCTTTCCTTTTTGACATGGTTAATCTCGTCACCTTCTTTTACTCGTAAATCTTTGTAACTTTCCTCTTGATAGATTTCCTTGATCGTTGTGTCTGTATCGATGTTAATGAACAATGTCCTACTTAGCTTTCCTCAATAAATGTTGTCGTCGCGCATTTGTCGAGGCNGCTACAGTGATGAGGCCTTTTGACTTTGCCTTCAGTTCTGAACTCCTAAGCCACTGATGGGTTGCTTCTTTGTCTACATCAGCGTTTTGGCAACAGAGAACATGCTGTCCGTGCAAAGACTTCTGACCCCACTTTTCATCAATTTTGTCTTGATCTTTTTTACTTGGCTTCTTGTTTCATTATTCTGGCTACTTTTGTCACATGAAGACATGGTCCTTTTGTGTTCAGCACCATAAGTAATTCATTTTCAAATTCAGCTGCTTCTTCAAATACAGATTAACGTTTTTTCGTATTTTCAAGTCTACAGACTAATGCCAGCATCTAGTCGTTTGAGTCTTCAAGGCAATACAGTTGCATCAGTCCACGTCGGCCATCGCACCATGGTAAGTACAGACGATCAACAGCTGCCTTATAATGAAGCATTCTGATTGCTGTTGGGGGCATTCTTGTTTTTCTATCCATTCTTTCAATGTCTTGCATGGTTTAGTTAATGATATTGTAACTGTATTGAACAATAGGGGCCCCAAGGGAGCTGATCGCGTGAACCCGGCTTTTGGAGTTCAATTCAGTTTTCAAGACGAGCCTTACACGTCGGTAATATCCTTTAAGTATTCGTTCTTTCCTTTTTGACATGGTTAATCTCGTCACCTTCTTTTACTCGTAAATCTTTGTAACTTTCCTCTTGATAGATTTCCTTGATCGTTGTGTCTGTATCGATGTTAATGAACAATGTCCTACTTAGCTTTCCTCAATAAATGTTGTCGTCGCGCATTTGTCGAGGCAAAATTCCAGGGAAATATTAATGCTAAATTTGTTAAAAGTAGTCTGCAGCCCTTCTATTTGTTGATCGTACTTAGATAAAAGCTTCAAATCGTCCATGTCAAAAGGGTGATTAATTGTTCTGTTTAGAATTTTGTAGATAGTACCAGTGTTATTCAATTCATTGGAAAGCAGTTATAAGGACATGCAAAAAGAAGTATAGAAAGACAGTCTCCTTGAAATATATCCCTTTTAATCATAATAAAATTCGATTTACAAGTACAGTTGTCATGGGATACAAAGAGATGTGTTTCCTATTTAGATATGGTGTTGAGGAGGAACGTTTCCCTGACAGAAGAGATTTTGTACATTTCAAGGCCTTTAAGTATTTAGTCCTGTGGCACACTGTCGAATGCCTTATGATGGTCTGTATACGCTGTCCTGAGATTTTTCTTCTTAGTCGTACAGTTCTCATGTATCATCCAGAAGCTGGCGCTTGCATCCATTAAAATTGCTTTTACACTCTTTTTGCTTATGTGGAAATATAGAATTCTGATGTAAAAATGTATACATTCTTTTGGTGATCCTAGATGTTAAAATTTTGTAGGGTTCTAGGTATCTTCTGACTTTGGTAAAAGATAACCTATGCTCTGAGTCAATAAATTAGGGGTTCCTTCAGGGTGTTCAGAAATATCATATCATTTAAGTTTTAAACAATGAAACCGTGTACTTCAGTTAGGCAGTTTAGCTAAGAATTTGTGACTTTGTTACTACTAGGTGATTTCTATTTTCTAAATTTTCCAAGAACAGCATGGAGCTTCTTAATGGTATTGGGCTTCCAATTCTGTTGTTCAACCTCTCTCATCCTTTCTTCCTCCCTTTCAATCCATACTGCTTCCTTATTAAAAGGTTTCTCTTCTCCCAAAATCTCATTCCAAAATTCTTCAACCTCTTTAATTGCTGGAGGCTCTTTTATCTCAATTCTGCCTTTTCCAATCTCCCTATAATATTTTTTGGCATCACTTTTAAAGATTTTGTTTCAGTGAACAAACTTGTTTCTTTTGTGGTATTTTTGCGCCCGCTGGGTCTTTTTTCTTTGTTTGATCATTTCTTTCGCAGATTCTGGTAATGTTTTATCTGGGATGATATACTTTTGTTCCACTCCTCTGCTTTTCCTGGTTTCGACATTCGTTCCTATTGAAATTTTCTCTAAACCCGATAACTCCACCCGCAAAGCATCAATCTCTCTTTGAATCTTAATCTTCCATTTTGGTGTTTACAGGCATTTTTCTCGTTTTGATTTTAACACCCAGTTTGTTAACAATAGCTTTTTCTGTTGAATAAATTATGCTGTTTCTTGTTTTAGTATCTTTGCTAACTTCCATAATGATTTTCCTCAGAGCAACGTTATAGAGTTTGATCATTACACTAGATTTCGAGTCAATAGTCAGTTTAGACAAGGTATCCCTATCTTCCATGTTAGTATGCTCCATTTGACTTAGAAAACGTAAAATATCTTCACTGGCTTCGTTTACCAATTTCTTGTTATGCTAAACATACTCATCTATCTCGGGTCTATCATGGATTATTTCTTGTTCTTGTGTTCTTGCTTCCATGATCATAATTTCAATCATATTTCCGTTTAGGTTGATAATTCTAACATTTAGGTCAAGATTTATTGTATTATGCTCAGTGTCATCATCCATGACTCTTTCATTGTCAGGCATCTCAGTTTATCTAATTTCGTTTGCTATCTGCTCAATTTGTGCGTCATTCAATCTTTTATAGTTAATTATTTCTCTCTGGGCATTACTAAGTTATTTAAGAAAAATTCTGATCGTAAAGCTAAACCTTACAAACAGTTATTTGTTAAACTATCAAGAATGTACAAGGTAAATTATGTTTATTTGAATCTTGGTGTAATTTGTGTAATAGATCATAATAGCGTTCTGGTAACCTTCTAATTCTAGTAACCAACATGAAAAATAATTAATTACGTAATGAGATTATGAATTTTATAATGAACAGAATAACCAATATATGTATAAGAGCAACCTATAACTTATGCAATAAGAATTTACAACTTTGAAGCTTGAGAAAGCTAATACAAAATCTTGAATAATATGCCCGACTCGAAGAGTATTACTTTAAGAAAAGATGAAAATAAATTTATTTTTTTCTAAATAAAAAAACATATGAAATTTAAACAAGTAATATTCAAAAATCTGCAATCACGATTCTAGCCAAAAATATGAATAACCATGTTTATACGTTATAAAATATTTCATAATATGCTTGATATTCATAAATCAAACATTATTTCATTTATAATTAGTCCAAACAGTACTCTTCGTATGATCTCCTCACTGTCCATCAGTATTCTTTTTTGGGTTTCAGATTCAGTTTATTCTATTATTATTAAATATCATGGCTATAAATCATTTTATTATTAATTTTTTTTATTATTAATATTGAGTGGTGAAGCAATACGAGCCCACAGGGGGCTCAGGGGTAGAAATCCTTGCAAACCCATCAGACTCCCAGTCCGATAAGGGTAAGCTAGGTGGATGCATCACACCTAAGTGTGTGTGATAAATAGATGGAACTAAAAATACAAAACATGACCTCGCAGGTGGTCATTATTTTATGATGATGATTATTATTATTATTATTATTATTATTATTATTATATAATTTTTGACGAGATTATAACTTTTTAAAAAGTATTATTATTGATTTTGTAATTGTTCCTGCTATTGCCTTAAATCAGTCTGTTTGAAAAATGCTGGAGGCAGACTTGAAACTTATTTCATTGGAAAAAAGACAATCTGGCTCCTGCGAGAAACGTAAACACACTCCTTTCACGTTTAAAAAATGGTCAAAATTTCTCTTTGATATTTGACTTAGCACTCTAGCGTTAAATTCATTTCAGCTTTTCTCAGGACTTTTGTTGAGAAGAGGATCACAGTTTNATGATTATTATTATTATTATTATTATTATTATTATTATTATTATTATTATTATTATTATTATATAATTTTTGACGAGATTATAACTTTTTAAAAAGTATTATTATTGATTTTGTAATTGTTCCTGCTATTGCCTTAAATCAGTCTGTTTGAAAAATGCTGGAGGCAGACTTGAAACTTATTTCATTGGAAAAAAGACAATCTGGCTCCTGCGAGAAACGTAAACACACTCCTTTCACGTTTAAAAAATGGTCAAAATTTCTCTTTGATATTTGACTTAGCACTCTAGCGTTAAATTCATTTCAGCTTTTCTCAGGACTTTTGTTGAGAAGAGGATCACAGTTTTCATTTCAACGGTGTTTTAAGCAAAACATAGAGTTGTTATAGATTTGTCTGACCTTGCATGATATTGTTTGCTTTTGAAAGGTAATTCAACAGAAAAATAAATACTGGCTCATAAAACCACACAAATAAAATTATTTTATGAAAAAGAATCGTTTTTCAGTTAAAACAACATCTTGTTTTGCTTATCTAGAAAAGAAAACATGTCGGGGGGTCTCATTCCACGACTCCTTGATTCTACATTGATAATATTGGCCAGGAAAAGCTATTTCCGTCTTGGAGAAATTTTATTGATGAACAATTTTCTTGTTCTTTTGACTCAAACAAATGCCCCTAACATCCCTAACAGCAAACAGAATGCTCCACCATAAGGTAGCTGTTGATCGTCTGTACTTACCATGGTGCGATGGCCGACGTCGACTGATGCAACTGGAAATCTCCTATAAAACTACTACCAATGGATTAAATTATTACCTTGAAAACGCAAACGATTAGATACCGGCATTAGTCTGTAGACTTGAAAATACGAAAAAACTTTACTCTGTATTTAAAGAAGCAACTAAATTTGAAAATGAATTACTTATGGTGTTGAACACAGTGTCACAACTAAATCTATGAACTGTATTTACAAGTGATTCTATGTCTCCTTTACTCTGTCCGAATAACTTAAGGTCATCCATATACAGAAGGTGATTCAATTTTGGATGGTTCTTTCCCAAACTATATCCTGCTTTCATCTTTCTCAAAATCAGTGACATTGGTATGAGACAGATAACAAATAGGAGTGGCGAAAGGCTATCTCCTTGGAATATTCCACGTTTAACGTTGACAACCCCTAATACTTTATCTGCTGCGTTCAACTGTACCTGCCATTTTTTCATACTCTTTTCAAGTGCGTTCATAATGTTATCAGCTGCCCCAATCAGTTGTAGGCTCTTTAGAATCCACGAGTGCGGCACCATGTCGTATGCCTTTTTATAATCCACGTAAGCCATAGCTAAGTTAGTGTGTCTTCTTTTACAGTTTTTAAGCACCATTCTATCAATAAGTAATTGATCTTTCGTTCCACGTGTCTCTTTACGACATCCTTTCTGTTCTGATGGTAACAAATTATTAGTATCTACATGCTCGTACAGCTGCTCGGACAGCATACCCGTTAACAATTTCCACATTAGTGGTAAACATGAAATAGGTCTGAAGTTACTCGCAGGATTTCCCTTACTCCTGTCCTTCACACACAATACCGTTCTTCCATACGTCATCCATGCTGGAACATCTCCGCTTTCGACTACCGCATTCAACTGGCAAGCAATTCTATCGTGTAATGATGACAAGTTTTTCAGCCAATAGCCTTGTACTCCGTCAGGCCCAGCTGCTTTCCAATTTGGCATTTTCCCCGTTTGCTTTCTTACATCCTGGACAGTGATTCTCACATTATCTTGTTTATTGACTCCACTTAATTCAGTTTCGATCTCTCGTAGCCATTCTGCATCATCGTTATGTTCCACTGGGTTGTCCCATATTTCACTCCAAAACTTTCTACTGTCGTCCGCATTTGGTATTGTGTTCTCCTTAATTACTTCACCGTTCAATTCCACAAAAACTCGCTTTTGGTTTGATGAAAACATCCTGTTTATTCTAAACTGGTTTATCCGCTTTTCGTATCTGTCTATCTTTGCTGCTTTCGCTGTTATTCTTTGCTTAAGCTCTTCCATAACAACATGTACCCCTTTCTTCTTCACATGATACTTTTTGAAGATCTGTTCTAGTTTTTTTACATCTTTTATTTGTCCTCTCGCATAGCGGTCTAATTTGCCAACAGTTTTCCTCAACTCATTAATATCCAGTTGGATCCTCCTTTTCCAAAACGGTTCTTGAAACACTTTATCCTTTCTCTGTTTCAACCCTAACCATTGCCTGACATAAACAGCTACAGCATTTATCAGATCGTTTGTTTTTGTAACATCATCGGTCATAATATATTTTAACACCTTATTCACTATGCTAGTGATCTCCTTCAGCTTTTTCCGATCTGCATTTCTAAAAGAGACATTTGTGATCTTTTCCTTCTTTTTAGATAATTCACAGATAATCTTTATCATTTCCAGCTGTTCTTCCGTTAATTCCGAATCAGTCAATATATGAAATTCTGATGTTATCAATTCTGTTTCACCCTGAGTTGGTTCGTTTTCAACTTCCAGTTGTCCTAGTCTCTCTTGTTCGCTGGTTTCTACATTCTCTGTATTAATTCCTTGTTCTGATACATTGCTATCTTGTTGCTCACTTACTTGCATTTCTTCATTATTTCTGTTCTTAACTTTCCTCCTGACTTCCTCTAGTTCGACTTTGCTTAAGTACTCATTTGTCTTAATAACCCTTACTTGATCTAAGAGCCTCTGCGTGGATACTTCAAACAATCCTCTGTCATCCCAATTTCTTTTCATCCTCTTCATAAAACCTCTCCTCTCCGGTTCACCTTCGTAGTAACATTCCATTACAATCTTATTAAACGGCCTCCAGTTTATTCTTTCTCCTCTTCGATTGACAGTAACTGAATAACGACCGGGCCTGCGCTGCTCATCCACAGGACACCTGCCGAACGAAGAACCTTCACCAATACAGGCTCCATCCCCATTCACGTTGTTATCTGAAATATTTTCTTGATTCATTTTACACTCATAAGAGGATTGTGTTTTAAAGGTGCACTACCACCAGTATTTTTATCGAGACACCATCTCTAGGGGGGTTGCAAACCAAAACTAAAGAGCCCTCCCTACCCATGAGACAGACTAGCCCCAGCCGGACGCCAACCCGGTACTTCATGGTCTCGGGGAGTTTATTATTATTATTATTATTATTATTATTATTATTATTATTATTATTATTATTTTTATTTACGAAAATAAACAGATTCGTTTTAAAACCTGTGTATCGTCGAGAGACGAAAAAAAAGGTCACATTGTTTATGGAATTTGATTAAAATTAATTAAAATTAATACCAATAGTTCAGTTGGCAAGGCATGTGACCATTATGGCTGTAGGTTCTTGTTCGAACCATCTTTCAGTGTGCACATATTTTTCAGATCTATATAAAACAGAATGTTTTGTGTTCATTAAAATGGAAACAAAGGATAGCTCACGTATTGAGGTTATCATATTTATTTTGGAATACGGCATCGACAATTGTGCCAAAGAGCTTCGAAAGAGCATTGCCAAAGCTTTGATATCTTCAAGAAAAATGAGAGTAACATAGGAACTAGTAGGAGAAGTCGACGATGCACAAGAAGGGGGTCATGTTGTTGCTTTTTCTGGTTAAAATTAATTCATTGTAAGAGAAATGACTTTGAAATTACCATCATTTTACTCTTCACCATGAATTAAAGGTACGGTATATGCCTCAACTGATCTTGTAATGTAGAGCTGGGTTCAGGTAGTATACTTTGAGCAATTATGATAACAGTAAGATTTACTTCAGATTAACACTTTATTCTATTGAACCAGGTGTAGAGATCAGTTCAACCATTTGCAACACTTAACTCTTTGAGATAAAAAGCGATTTTAGCCAGGTAAGCTTGGAAGATTAAACATCAAATGGAGACTAAGACATTTTCTTCAGATTGAGACTATAGCCACATCATTGAAATTTGCATTTGTCAATTTCATCAAATCAGAAGATGGATCCTTACTTTTAAGGGAATCTTTTATTATTTGAAAAGGTATCAAAATTAAAGAATTTGGAGGTAACCCTGATTTTTAAACCTCGAGAAAAGACCCTGGAGATAGTCACTATAATGAATTATAAGAACTAGTTACCACTGAGTTTGGTTATCCGCTGGGTAGCAGACCGGCCAGTCCTTTTAAAGTAAGGTGCTATGAGGACAAAAATACTGATGTTGATTAAATTCGTTTATCATATTCAGTTAGTTGACGTTTTCTTTATTACTTTTGTTGTCAACATTTCTGGATGTTCTTCCTCTTTTTTTTCGAAAGACGAAGGCACACACATAAAAAGAGAATTCAGCATTTTAGTGATATAGAAGTCAAATTAACAGAAAACTCAGACAACATTCCTTTCTAGCAACATTTGAGACCATTCTGATTTCAAAATTCAATATTTCAACATTTTGTTTTAAACCATTTTTTTCAATATTTGGATTAGACTCCACTACTCATTTTCAGCAGAATAATTTTGCGAATCAAAACATCTGCACCTTTGTTGATCAGTATCTTACATATTTACAAATTGTAAACCAAGAGTAAACAATCACATGTCCTTTTTAGTGAAAACAGACGCTCTGGCTTCTAATTATCTAACACTTCTCTCAAGAGAAGGCAAAACAGGCTATCTAATTAAGATACTGGGATGTTGACGTTCAAACAGAAGGACAATATAACAGAGTAACATATCAAAAGTCTACAAACAACAAACAAGTCTATAAACAACAAACAAGGAAAAGGAGATACCAAAATAGATATATTATTTGTCATACAGAATGAAAGCAACACCTAGTAAACAAAAGATTATATTGCGTAAATAACTTTTGTGATGTAATGAGTAAACATAACGAAATGGGATATCATTTGCAAGCTGGATTTAAAGCATGGGCTGTAAACAAATATCTGATCTTTGCTATGGAGGTTCGATAGTATAAACAGAAAAATGCACAAAATTAGGCAAATTTTAAGGAAGAAAGAGTTGTTTGATACAAGGGAAGGTGGAAAAGGTATTTCATTTTCAATAAACATGCAACGTTCATGTAAAAGTTTGAGTATCAATTCAGAAAAACAATGAAAATTAAAGAGTGGAATAATTTTGGAAAATAGAAAGTGAGACGTGGGAGCAGGGAAAGATTATACCACTGTGTGAAATATCTACGTTGTGTGAAAGTAAAGCAAAGTTGACAAACTAATATCAGATAAGATAACAACATACAACTAAAAGTCGAGACCAGAAAAAGATGGAGGCAATTTTAAATGAGAGAAACACCAAGTGTCATTCAATTCCTTGTTATTCAGAACGAACCCCGTACTCTTTCAATTGCATTGCAACTAGCCAGGTTGAGGCATCGGGTTCTGCTACTTTCATTATAGATCTTAACAGGGATTTTGAGAGGTTCTGTTCAATTTATTTTGTACCTTGCTATTCAATTTATTTTGTTTTGGGAATATTTTGAGACAATAATAAACAGAAATGATTCACTATGTCAATATACAAATTGACCAGAATACCACAGCAAGTCAATCAGAAGTATTGTCAATTTACAAAACTTCTGAACTTTTTCAAGCAATTTTTTTATATGTAATGACAGCAAAAAAAATTGAAGTAGGGAACAAAAACGACAAGATTAAAGACTTAGTTCGAGAGTTATAGAGATTTTTGAAAAAGCAAAGTGAATATTTCACCTATAAAAACAGCTGCACTTGGAAAGATACCATTGTTACTGAAAAGAAGACCCAGGATACCTGGCATTTAATATTGCTTATTAAGTGGCACCTAAGTTGAATTGACATACAATAGTGCAAAGTTTGAGAACAATTCCTAAGTGTAAGGAAGCCTGTTGTTTCCAGACCAAAGAAATTTGCACCAGAGGTTGGTGTGCATAAGGTGTCATGATCATCATAACATGATAACAACAATAATAACTATCAATAGTACTTGACGTCTGTTAAACTTTGGTCTTCCGTTTAAACATATAGCAATTGGCCTAGTTTACGTTTGTGCTAATCATGTTCTCCAGTTATCGTAAAACAGTCCTATGTTATCAGAGCTATTAGTGTATTGTTTTACTAAATAGCAAGTAGGATTTGTCTATTGATTCGTTTAGTTTCAACCAGAGGATTTGGTTAATATACCCAACGAAAATTTAAACGAAGTGATGATTTAATATGCTAACTTGATTTTCTAAGCAAATGTCGATTTATTTCTGAACAATAAATACAAAGGTTATTTCAAAATCTTAAGCACTGAGATAAATTATTGCCAATTAGTTCAAAGGATAAACTTTAGAATATTTTTTTCACCACGCCCAATAATTACCACTTCTAGAAAAATTGATGCCGTTCTTTTAAACTCGAACCCAAAGAAATATTTTATTGACGCGAAATGGCCAAGGGTCTATAGCAGCACTGCTGTCACAGTTATTAAACTCAGTACACAAAGGTTTGTTTACGAATAACTAATTGCTTAAAAGAGGCTAGCTACAGACAGCTGTTACCTAATATTTAGTGCACTGCCTTAGAGACTGTTTTCAACGAAGTGACTGTTGCTATTCTATCAATATGATGCCATGTTACCCGTGAACGGTATGGCTAAGACAAAAAGAAATCCTTTTAAAACCTGTCTTCCCACCAAAATCTCAGATAAGAGACGGTCACGTAATTTTCAATAAACAAAATACTCCTACTGGATTTCCAATTGCGGACTGTTTTATTCTGTGACATCCATTCGTTAGTCTCCCACTCTCAATGACAACGTAAACTATCTCATCTAAACTTATTATTGCTGTGGCAATGAGGTTTAGGACGCATGCATGTGTTAGTAATACGTACGTTCGTAAAGTACTTTTTTGTCTGAATGGCTAGATGCAGTAATAAGTACATGCTAGTTTGACCCTGTAAAATGTAGTTATTTTTTAAAAAGTGTATTGAGAATGGTTCGGAATTTATTGTGTCCTGATTGTTTTCCGAAATATAACGTTCCGACAAAAATGTTAAATAAACAATATTACTTAGATATTAAAGTATTGGTTAAAGTTTGGTTTTAAGTAAAAATGATCTGTCTGCAGGAGATTTTTGTTTAGTATTGTGTCTGCTCCCCATTTTCCTTTCTTTTTCTATTTATAAAATATTTTAAATATTTGATGGTTAGTATTTAATATACACTGTATAATAAAACGTGCCATGTTTTTAAAAAACTAAACTCCGATGTGAAAAAATATTATATTTTGTAAAATATTCAGTTCCAAAGAAATTAGAATTATGCTTCACTTGCTTTAAACGCTGGATGCTACATCAAATTCATCATCTAAGTAAAATTGCTTTCCAAAATTGAAGTGTGTTGGCCTTTGAAATTAGGTAACGCATTCATAGTATTCGTACAGTATAAATCTCTTATTTTTTGCAAAGTTCCTATCTTGTGTAGATAACATATAGAACGGGTGAGGATAAAGAGATTTGGTCTCTTTCGATGGTGGATTTCGTTACAAAACTAAATGTCAGAATCACACAGAAAAATTAAACTTTTCAAAATAGTTTGTGAAATAACGGACCCAAAATGTCTATAAAACACACTTTTATTTTTCTCTTTTCTTATGGATAATAGTTTAGGATTCAAAAATTTCAAAAAGATTTTTACTGTTTATTTAAAAGCTATAAAGTGAAAATCATCTACCTAGATTTTTCGCCTCACATCTTACAGGCAAGAGAGAGCTATTTAAGTGATGTGTTTTGTTGATTATAGATTTGTCTTCCATCTAGAATGTCAAAGTTTATAATAATTAAACTTTTTTGAATAGAAGTGTTTACAGATGAAACAATAGATGAAACAGTACCTTGTCCCTTAGTTTTACCAGTAAACAAAGAATTCACATAAACCAAGCATGTTTCATATGATCAAAACAGCTAAACTATTTGTTCTATATCTAGACTACTATATTTGAAACCTTGTGTCCTATTTTTGTTGAGTAATTTCAACAGTTCAGTTTTGCTTGGCATAAGTTCAAAAAACAATTTTCAAATACAGGCATAAAAAATCATCTGGAAACAGAAAAACATCTATAAACACGGTTAAATTTTTACTTTGTGACTAATATCTCTGACTTACAGTAGCGAATATAATAATAATAAGAATGAATATTATTTTCAGTGACCTACATCTTTGATTTCAGCAAGTAACATATATATGCCCACCCACCCATATCATTTTTCAGTCCATACCTGCAAAAATATACAGTCCACAGAGTGTACAAGGACAATTTAACAATAGGTATTCGGAATGCTACCAGAAATTCATGCAACTCTCCAACAAAAATCATTTCATTGTAGAATAAATAAATTATTTGTGGTACAAAACTTGAATATCGCAGTTATAATCACATTCAAGCGAGTCTTAATCTATAAGGAAAGTAAAACTAATCACAAGTCAATAAAAACTAATTTTTTATCGATAAAAAAATCGCTTGAATTCTGGGGGATTTTTTATTCTGGCCTCTAGGTTCTGTCGATTGCCAACGAAAAAGCTTTCAACCCAAATGTATATCATTTTACAAATAAAGAAGAATGCACTAAGATTTTAACCTGTTGTTTCCTTTGGGAGGCTTTTTACAACAGTGATGGAAGGGAAAAGGGTGATGAAACTATAATGTGTGGCATGAGTACGTAACTTTGTAAAACCTTTTACGTCAAGGAACAAAGTGAAAAAGTTGTCTTTGGGAAGTTCTCAGAAGGCATCAGACAATAGTAAACAAATGGAGAGAGAGTTAGTCAACCTATTAGTAATAATATTCTGATGATCCACCGAAATCGTAAACTGATAATCCGGGTAGGTTTTAAAAGCAAAGGCTCAATCAATATTTCAAATATAAATCATATTCTTTTATGTCGAAAGCTTTCCAGATGGCATTGGTTTAAACCACACACAAGAATAGGAAAACAAAAGTCAAATGGTATTTTAGCAACGAGGGAACTAACGAAAAGAAGGGACAGAAGGCAGACACTGATTGTTTATCTAAAACAAATAAAGATGGTACACTATTTCTTTAGAACGTTTAGGCGATGAAAACATGATATAAATAACTCTAATGCTTCCTAGAGGAAGGCAAGCCCGATTTATCAATTATGATACACTGGTCTTTAAAATTCATTTGTTGTTTTGGAGTAGATTCTGTACTGTATAGTCTATCGCAATAGGGACTTTTCTCACTGTTGTTTCAGCTCCAGTTGAATCAGATTATGTTTGTCTGCAGACACTTGACACACCGTTCTACTGCTTGAAGTACTATGATAGACTGATTTTAAAGACATAATCTGCAGTAAAACGAAATTAGTCCTGATAAATAAAAAGAAAATTAAAGAAATCTGCTTACTCATTGAGAAATAAATCGTCCTGGAAATCGGGAAATTAAAGGAGTTACTCGTGTTAAAAAATTCAATTATTCTAGAGATAAAGACAAAATACTGAATATGAAGAAACGTTTATTATGATAACATGAAACGTTAGAACATCAGTCAAGATTCTAAATTGTGTCTAACTTGTGCAAAAGCTCCGCCATCATACACTTATATTATCTTTAAATGATCTTAAAGTAGCCATAAGACAAACTTTGATTTATATTGAGACCAAATATAAGTCAAATTAAGTAAAAAACCTCATATTGTTTCGTCTAGACAAGATAGTCAAAAATCTTGTGCTGATTTCGCTTCTTGATTTTGAAACTGATTTTTAACAACTTCAAGCAATAAAATAAATGGTTTTTCACACGAATGTTTGTGAGTTTTTGAAAAAATATGGTTATATTTCTGGGAGTTTTGACTAAAAACTCTTGGTTCCCATATGTATATAACTATATTCGCATGAACTTGCAAGTCATAATTTGAACAAAACGTTACATTAGGCAAAGCTCTAAAACCATTGTCAACTCTTCCAATGTTGCCTTTCATATGAAGGAAGGATGTTACAAGTTAGAACGTAAAACGGAGTCTATGCATTGCTGCAAACACTTTACTCGGATTCCGCAAGGTGATTATCGTAAACAACTAGCAAAATGTCACAGTACCTGAATTGAAATACAAGAATGTTAAAGATCAGTTAAGAAGGACTTTTAATGATCCATCTAGTTTTACACCTAAACCTAAGCCAGTAATTGAAACTGAAGAATCTACATATTATGGCCAAACAGAGCATCTGATCAGAAAGATTATTAGTTCAATAAAGGTCAGGTTCAGATACTAAAGGAAAATAACGAAAGGAAGAGGATGCATACTATGATTCAGGAGTTAAAGGAAGGTGCTATAAATTCTATCCTTCCTCTAAACACTATTCGAGATGACTAAATGTTTTTCTTATCACTCAGTGACTAAACAAATATTTGTTTTTCCATGTGCCTCTCTCTTGAGAAGTTATTTGGACTACTTTAATTTCCTTTTAGACTTCATTTTTCTTTCGTCAGTTCTAACCTTAGCAACTTCTCTGTTATTGCTAATTTTAAAACATACAACACAGTTTTCACTTACATATATATATATTGGCTCCATTTGCACTATCCACAAGGGACTTAACGGTTATCATGATTGGAGACGTACTAAACGGGTACAGAAATTTAAAATCGGAGACTGGTAGTTTTTAGAACATTTTCCCCTCTTTCTGTCACTATCACGTCATTTTTTGTCTCGCGTGCCTTGTGTCCGTTGAGAAGTGTGTTGTCATTGAAAATAAAATTCTTTTTGTTCACTTCACAGCTCCCCAGTGACAATTGTCTTTTATAAATTTTTGTTGCATGGCAATAAATTGTCACTTAGCAACTTGTTTGCAGTCTTATCACGTATACGTTTTATGCTTGTCAGTATCTTGATAAAGTCTGTTGTAGACAGACGAAAATTTGAAATAATAAATAAAAATTTCATTTACTCAAGTAAATGTTGGCATACTTTCTTTAGTCATTTCCTGTGTCAAATATATATATTATTAAAAGACATTTTTAACTGACAGGAAGAATGACATTTGATTTTTCAACCTTGCTTTATCACAAAGGGTAAAAATATGCACTACTGAACAGATTGCTCGACCAAAGTATTACTTAAAAAACTGAATTAAATAAATATATCTGTTACCGATGGTAGGGAAGTGGATTGGAGGTAGATAGAAGATCAGATGGACGTAATTAAGCAGGACATGGAAAGCTTAAGAGCGAAGGTACCAGTACCTTGTCNTGCACAATCCACAAGGGACTTAACGGTTATCATGATGGGAGACGTACTAAACGGGTACAGAAATTTAAAATCGGAGACTGGTAGTTTTTAGAACATTTTTCTTGCTTTCTGTAACTGCACGTCATTTTTTGTCTCACGTGCCTTCTGTCCGTTGAGAAGTGTGTTGACATTGAAAATAAAATTCTTTTTGTTCACTTCACAGCTCCCCAGTGACAATTGTCTTTTATAAATTTTTGTTGCATGGCAATAAATTGTCACTTAGCAACTTGTTTGCAGTCTTATCACGTATACGTTTTATGCTTGTCAGTATCTTGATAAAGTCTGTTGTAGACAGACGAAAATTTGAAATAATAAATAAAAATTTCATTTACTCAAGTAAATGTTGGCATACTTTCTTTAGTCATTTCCTGTGTCAAATATATATATTATTAAAAGACATTTTTAACTGACAGGAAGAATGACATTTGATTTTTCAACCTTGCTTTATCACAAAGGGTAAAAATATGCACTACTGAACAGATTGCTCGACCAAAGTATTACTTAAAAAACTGAATTAAATAAATATATCTGTTACCGATGGTAGGGAAGTGGATTGGAGGTAGATAGAAGATCAGATGGACGTAATTAAGCAGGACATGGAAAGCTTAAGAGCGAAGGTACCAGTACCTTGTCCCTTAAAGAGAATTCAGGCTAAACTGGGTTGCCGACCTAACCCGAGTGTTGGTAAAATACTAGAAGAAGAAAAGAGAAGAAGAAAAGAGAAGAAGAAGAAGAAAAAGAAGAAAATGTTACTGGCAAAAATCCGTGGTGGTCTATTGGCATAAGGTAAGATATCAAACCAAATGGTAAAATATGAAAAGTAATTACCATTTAATACAAAATAATTATACTTGGAGTGTTCAAAGAAAGAAAAAGAAACAAAATCATAAAGAACAGTATTTTTTTAAACGTGAACTTTCTAATGAAAACAGTATATTTTTCTATTGAATGGAGGTAGCAGAGTTTCCTTCAGCTTCGGATAAATTTGACAAACAAACAGGTTATGAGCAAGTACCATATACGTAGATCTTACAATTTGAATATCTCATGTGAACCTTGTTTTTGTGTTATGTTTATTTTTAAAGTTTGTTTGTTTTTTCACAAACTCTGCCTCTCCACATTGATTTAAAACTAAAGGAAATCTAGAAACGCTTTTTTGCGGGGTGGGCATTCAGCACGAAACAATGATTCATGTGCCTAAAGTAGAAAGGTCCTGGGTTAAAGATACTGAATCTCTGTACTTTTACAAAAAAACGTAAGCATTCAAACAAATTATGTCTATAACCTTGAAAAATTAGCCAAGGCTCCCTCATCCCCATCATGGCACCAGACACAGCTTTGGTTGAATGTCCTTGAGTATATTGCCAACTATGTCGAAACCAACTGTTGTTGCTTTGTCAAATCAAATAGCCACAGTACCTCTTCTATTGTCTTCATTGCCAACTGTCGCTTGATGATTCATTGAACATAGTAAGTTTACATTGCTTGATTTCTTTGCTATATAAGAGCATACACAATTTGCAGATATAATATTCATGTCAACAAGGATAACTACAGGCTGAAATTATAATCATGTCTAAATTATAGTATAAGATTCCAACTTCTATTTCATTTTAATTGTACTTTGTAATGCCCTAATTTTTATGAAACGAAAAACAAAAAATATGGTTATCTCAATATGGAAGCAAGGCAATGTCCATTTAACAGATAGAAAATATTGTGTGAATGTGAGATGACTTTTACAGAAATTCTAACAAAGAACTTTATTTCTAGGTAAATCTGATAATGAGCCAATTTATTTATTTATCTAAAACATCAATAGAAATGATTAGTAAATTTGGTATGAGAACAGTAATCTAACAGTAAGTAGTAAGCTAAAGTTAGGCTTACTTTACTTTAATGGTACTCCAAGGCTATCTTCTTCCTGCCTTGCTCATATTGCTGGATGTTACATTTTATGTTGTTCAATGTTACACATTTTTATGGTTCGACGTTACATTTTAATGTCGTTCGACGTTACATTTTAATGTCGTTCGACGTTACATTTAAATGTCGTTCGATGTTACGTTTTCAAATTGTGTGATATTACACTTTTAAATTGTTCAATGTTACACGTTTATATATCGTATGATATTACACTTTCATATTGTTAGATGTCACGCTGTTATGTCGTACGATATTACACCCTTTTATTATTCCATGTTACACTTTTAAATAGATCGATGTTACATTTCTACATTATTCGACGTTATACTTTTATGTTGCTCGATATTACACCCTTTTATTGTTCCATGTTACACTTTTAAATAGATCGATGTTACACTTCTACATTATTCCACGTTATACTTTTATGTTGCTCGATATTACACCCTTTTATTGTTCTATGTTACACTTTTAAAAAGATCGATGTTACACTTCTACATTATTCGACGTTATACTTTTATGTTGCTCGATATTACACCCTTTTATTGTTCCATGTTACACTTTTAAATAGAGCGATGTTACACTTCTACATTATTCCACGTTATACTTTTATGTTGCTCGATATTACACCCTTTTATTGTTCTATGTTACACTTTTAAAAAGATCGATGTTACACTTCTACATTATTCGACGTTATACTTTTATGTTGCTCGATATTACACCCTTTTATTGTTCCATGTTACACTTTTAAATAGAGCGATGTTACACTTCTACATTATTCCACGTTATACTTTTATGTTGCTCGATATTACACCCTTTTATTGTTCCATGTTACACTTTTAAATAGATCGATGTTACACTTCTACATTATTCGACGTTATATATTTATATCACTCGATTTTACGCTTTTTTATTGTACGATATTACACTTTTATATTGTTGGATGTTACGATATAAAATAAGCGCAGGAGCTATATTAATAAATTTGACTTTAATAAATAAGTTGATACAGAGCCAAATGCTGTTGTAAAGGAAAGAGTACACTTAAAAATGCCAAGGCAATTTCTTCTAACACAATTAAATATACTATTTAATCATTTTAATAATGAAAATGATTTGAATGATTTTAAAAAATCAGCTTTTTATTTTGACTTCCTGACTGTATGTATATTCTACGTCTTTCTAAGCTGTTCACAAGACTTGATAACATCTTTGGAGTACCCTTAATGTATGAAATGACAAAATTAAATGGAAGTTGCTTGCAGAGTAAAGGTAAAGTTAAATGTAATGGCTGACAGTCTTGCAATCTAGAAATGTCAATTTGATAGACATTACAAAACGTACACAAAATTTTCTTTCCTTTTTTTCGTTTTTATAATGTATTTTTACTTTATTTTTTATTTTGCTGTGAAAATTACTTCTTGTTTTTCTATTTTTGAAATCATAAGTGATCACTAGAGCTGTAAGACCAACTTAACCAAATCATTTTAATTCTTTTTTCAGATATAAAAATTATCAAAACTTTTACAACGTATTTGCAGGTATGTTCTGCTAAGTCACAACTTCCATGAATTGGTGCATTTATTCAAATTTTGGTGGAAGAAAAAGATTTTGAAATATTCTAATAATAATGATGGTATGGTATGGTAAGATTAAAACAGCCCTTTCTCCTGAAATTCAGAGCGAAAAAAGATCACGTGAAGCTCTATTTTTCTCAATTTGGAAATTCAAAACCCTATTTTAATGCATTGCAATAGAAATTTTTAGTGACAGGTCAGCAATATTTTAATATTGACCTTTAAAAAAAAGAAAAATTTGTTGGTTTTTTCTGATAAAGGAAACCTTGTGAGATTATCTTTGTAATGTAAAAAGGTTAATAATACTTACTTACTTACTTACTTAGGCTCATCCGATTCCTTGAGGTCACGGTGGAATTAAAAATAGGTTATAGAAATAGGTTAATAATGAAGCATGAAATCATTAAATAAATCTTTTTTTCTTTTCTTTTTTTTTAAATTTTCCGTAATTGTAGGTATCATAGTTAATTGATCAGTAGGTGACCAAATTACAATGATGAATACTTGTTATGAAAAATGCAGCCTCAAAATAACACCTCATTAGTTGTGGTTATTTGGGGGGGGGGATGGTTGTTATTCTCTCCATCCTGTATTATCAGTTGGTTTATTCATCTTGATTATTCAAGTTGTCAAAGGGTGCAGAACAAATGTCAACTATAGAAAGCTTGTGATATAAAACCTCGAAAAGTCAAGTAATGAGCCATCCAGCATAGACTTCTAAACCTTCCTTTATTTGAATAAAGCCAGCAAAATACCCACGTCTGGCATTTTTGGATTCTTTATTCGATGTCAAAAATGCAATTAGATTATTCTCTTTCACTCATAATCAAATTTTGTAATTCAAAAATATTTTTTGTTTTTCTTTGATAAAGGTTAGTCACTACGGTACGACATTAACTATCACTGCTATCACCAGTATTACTACCATTACTGCTATTACTACTTTTACTACCATTACTGCTACTACTACTACTACTACTACCACTAATACTATTATTATTACTATTACTATTAATACTATTACTACTAGTATATTACTTCTAGTAGTAGTACTACTGTTACTACTACTACTACTACTATTATTATTATTACTATTTCTACTACTACTATTACTACTACTATATTACTAGTAGTAGTAGTACTACTACTACTGCTACTACTACTACTACTATTATTATTATTACTACTGCTACTACTACTATTACTACCATTGCTATTATTACTACTGTTATTACTACTACTACTACTAATACTACTACTACTACTACTACTACTACTACTATTACTACTAATAATAATACTATCATTATTACTACTATTACTACTAATACCTTTACTACTACTATTACTACTACTACAGTTGAACCAGTCTATACAGATGTTTAATAGCGGACGCATTGTTATTGCGGTCTGATTTTAGTGGAACCAGCTTAATCATGGTCAAACTCCTATTGAAAGGGCTCTATGTAATAGATATGTTTAAGCGGATACTTGATTCAAGCGTACACTTTTTTAAAAACATTTGAGCGTTTGCCAGAAAATTTTCCAGATTTTAGCTGATGCATGACGTTTCCAGTAGAATAAGGACACTGAAAAACCACACAAATAAATAACTCCTTTATTTCAATTTGTTCTGGACGTCATGGACTGTTTTTTGAAAATCATAAATTTCCTCTTATCTGAGACATTTTCTAACTTCTACATCAATATACCAGTCAAGCATCTTTGTTGCTTTTGGGATCATAATATGATTCTACTGTCTCAAACAATTGTAATACACATACCATATGTTTTCAAAAACGTGATAATCTCAGCTGTAACAGCAATATTAAATAATTTGAGGCCGTCTGCAAGTGTACACATAAAATTAATTCTGATTTCCATCTCTGGTGTCTTTTCCCTGGATAAAGTGTAAACCTCTTTATATTAACCACCTGGTTACAGCAGAGGCCTTTTTCAGAAACCGCAGGTGTCCGCCATAGATGGCTAAACTGTATTATTACTATTGTTTTCACTACCACTACTGCTAACAACAACAATAATATTAATAATGATGGAAATTATAATTTTATTAATATTTAATATGGGTAAATTGATAGACAAACAGACAAAGACAGAAAGAAAGATAGACAAATAGATAAATATTGTAATAGACAGTTAATGTAATGATATAATGATATAATGATATAATGATATAATGATATAATGATATAATGATATAATGATATAATGATATAATGATATAATGATATAATGATATAATGATATAATGATATAATGATATAATGATATTCTGTTGCTCAACAAAAGACAGTTTCAAGCTCAATGTAAGGTAAAAAAGATACAGGAAACCAAAGCCCTCCATGGATAATACTCAGGCAGATTCAACGAAGAAGAAGTGGACTATACGCAAAAGAAGGACTGGCTAGACTGAACAAAACTGAAACATGAAACTGAAGACTTAATAGTAGCAGTACAAGACTAAACTTAAGTCAACGAGTATACCACCAAAATTTATCAAAGTTGGAATTAGCCGTCTCTACTGATTAAGCAATAGGTACCACGAAATCATCGAGTATATAGTAAATGGATGCCCAGAGTTGGATCCCCACATACCAAAATGCATAACAACGCTGCAGCTTACCTGCAGTGGAAAATCCTTAAAAATTATAACATCATAATTCCTGATAAGTGATATAAACACTAACAAGAAACAGTTACAGAAGATGAAAGAGTAATAATTCACTAGGGTATGCAAGGGTATGCGCCCATAAGACCATTGAAGCGAATAAAACTGACATCAAAATTAAGAATAACCAAGAAAAAACGTGTATGCTGATAAATATGTCAGTCCCAATAGATTCAAATAGATCGGTAAAAGTAGCAGAAAAACTCTCCAAATACAAAGACCTTGAAATCCAAATTACAAAAATGTTGGAATAGAAGATGCAAACTGTGCCTGTTGTTATCGGGGCACTTCGAGTAGTAAAGTTCTCAAGGACTTATAAAGGAAGTAATTGAAAAGTACACAAACAAGATTCTAGGCAACATCAACATAACAAAATTGCGAAGGGTCGTCCTCTCAGGATCAGTCCACATCCTTCTAAAAATGCTATCAATGAAATGAAGATCATAACATAGCTACCCACTGGAGCCAAATAACCTGAATTGGTTCTCCGCCATTGGAGTATGAAACAGAGAACCAAAGAAAAATCACAAATAATAGTAGTAATATTTTTGCTAGCACTACTACTAATTTTGTGCATTTTTAATCAAAATAACATACTTTATAAAATTATTTTTAAGCTCTGTCCCTATACCGTGTGATTTTGGCATGAATTTCTTCTCAGGGATTTGAACTTTAAGACCACCGTATTCATAACAAACCCAATTCTTTGAAAATAAATAGGTTAAGTGATAGCATGTCGGCACAGCAACTTCATTCAATCTTTTTTACTTAACCTTACGTGGAAATCCCAAAAAATATTGGTTTTGTCGTGAACAATTTGCATTTTTGTCATATCAACTCAGTACGATGGATTACATGACACGTAAAATTAATATCTAAAATGTATTACCATAGAAAAGCAAGACAAGTATAAAATAATTTTCAATATTTCTACAACAAAAAATATGAAATTGAAAAAAAATGAAGAAAATTCTTTCCCAGCTGAAAGCAATTTATTCTCTTAATTAGTATTTTTTGTTGGAAGGCAAAAAATCTACTTAACATTTACGAGACGAGAAATACTTAATCCGTTTGCCTCAAGAATAGAGTGAGAAAGAATTTTCTGCAATTATTTTTTTTCATTTTTAATAATTTTATCTAATTTTCTTCATATATTTTTTAATTTATTTGTCTAATCTTTAAACAATTTATAAATTTATTTGAAGATCACTTTATGTAATGAAATCNGTACGATGGATTACATGACACGTAAAATTAATATCTAAAATGTATTACCATAGAAAAGCAAGACAAGTATAAAATAATTTTCAATATTTCTACAACAAAAAATATGAAATTGAAAAAAAATGAAGAAAATTCTTTCCCAGTTGAAAGCAATTTATTCTCTTAATTAGTATTTTTTGTTGGAAGGCAAAAAATCTACTTAACATTTACGAGACGAGAAATACTTAATCCGTTTGCCTCAAGAATAGAGTGAGAAAGAATTTTCTGCAATTATTTTTTTTCATTTTTAATAATTTTATCTAATTTTCTTCATATATTTTTTAATTTATTTGTCTAATCTTTAAACAATTTATAAATTTATTTGAAGATCACTTTATGTAATGAAATCGCAACTGTAAGTCACTTAAAATTGAAAAGCAAAAGACCATAACATCATCAAAATATTATAAAATGATAATTAAAAATAAAGAGCTATCATAGCTTGAAGAAGCGACTGAAAGACTTTCCTAAAATTTTGTCCCAGACACCGTTCCTTGACCCCAGAAGTAAGACTATTACTTACTTTCAAAAAAAAGCAAATTTCACAAGAGATGACGCTTCGATAGCTCTCTAGTATCTTATATCAAATACATGTATCGTTGTAATGAGCAAATGTACTTATCGGTACTTATACAGTTGAAATGCTTGCACATACAAATAGATTTTCTGAAAACATTAAATTGCAAAAGATCATTTTTTTGAAAACCTTTTTTCTCATCTCTTAGCTTCCTTTGAACTCTAGAGAATGTAAATCCGTTGAAACATTTATCGACATATCGCTCGCTTGAAAATCATATTCAACCACCTGTACAAATTTTGCGAAGCCTGTAGCATAAATAAATGTTGCTTTTTAGGTTAAAACCATCAAAAGATTTCTCTCTATGTATCGTAGTGGTAAGTTAGTATGTTGGTGGTTTAAAACACCAAAAATGGTAACACGTTAGGTTTTATGTTATAAACGGTTTACAACGATGTGCATCGGAGACGAAGACCTAAATAACTAAGCTTTAATACCTACGTTATTCTTGTTTATTCTTCTTCTTACGCTAGTTTGCTTGATACAAAACAATTACAATTATCTGTATGTATGTATGTATGTATGTATGTATGTATGTATTTATTCGCCACTAACAAAAAAAATACAAATGTTCAAAGGTAAACGTTAAAAACCTAATACATGATGTTATCCAAAATAGTTAAAAAATAAGAGTTAACAGAAACGAAAAAGAACTAAACAAACAAGCGGGACGGTAATCTAGAGAAACGGTGGCAGGGGTAGCATAATACAGATCATGAAGACCTTATTTTCATTATGGCCCCTTATGGTTTATCTTATGGTTTAAGATATAAAAAAAGTCCCACCATTTGGTTCAGACAGTAAATTATTTCTGACTCGAGTATCAAATAATTCCAATGAGCTCAATAGGAAACGTGATCAACACATGGAAAGAGCATGAACACTTCGTCTTCTAATTTCAATACAATAAAAAATGTTATAGAATTTTGTTTTCAGTCACTTTATTCAACACAAGACATAAATACTGCGAGGGCTAATTAAAGTTTTATGGTCAGTCTTTATGGCACAAAGATAGGATAGAAATAAACATGAACATCAAACAATAAATACAGGTTTCTCTTGCGTATATGAGTAGGCAATAGAATTTCCCGATAAATTTTTCTGCTTGGTATCGTCTTACTCTCTGAAATAAGGATATATCAAGCTTTAAGGAAATGGGGAAAATATTGAAGTCTCCGTTACACAGTTAGGAAGTCGGCAAATTTCAATCACTGTTGTGAAACAGACAACTATTAGTTAAATAATTTATACTATATAGTATGAAAAGAAAACTAGGGACCCGTAGGGCATTCGATTTTTCTTGTTTAATGGGGGGTTTTTGGGGGGGTAACTTTTTCCGAGAACTCTACTTTTAACGGAACTGCATTCCTGCAGATATGTTTTATTTCACAGTTTCATGAGAATGATTAAAATATTGGAAATATAAGATAAGGTACGTGTAACAACTTTCAACTTTCTTGTTTTCTGCTAGTTACAGAGTATTGTTAATGTACTATTAACAAAATTGGCCTTTCCGATTTAATAAAATCTAGAAAAGTAAAATGTTTTATAACATGACTTCGAGTGCCATCAATAAAAGTAGGAAGCATGAATTCTCCAAAGAAAATTCTTACTAGTGGTTTAAGTACAATTGTAGCATTTAGGGTAAGGTAAATTGTGTAAATTGTGTACCTACGAAAAGTACCACGCCCTTGTGAAAAAGGTATCCTTCTTTATCGGAGTTTAAGCAAAGTCCTAACTAGAGATAATGTAACCAAGGCCGTCATGAAAGGTCAACTTAAATACGTAGAGGTTAAGGAGATGGGTCATTAATCAAAGTAGTTAAATAAATATCTTAAGGATTTAACACGTTTGGAAAATAAAATTTAAGTTCAGAACGTTTGTGTTGATTGTTCTATTTATATATTTCTTTGAAAAATATCGACAGTGATATGCAGGTATAAAATTGATTTTTTAGCTCAGCTTAACACTTAAACAGGTATATCATCGAAATAACAAAGGAGAGTATCGTTATACTGTCCTTACCTTCAAAAAGGTTTAAAAAGTAAAAGCAAAATTAATACATACAAAACAATGAAAGACTTTGCTGCTTAGGTTACCCAATATTATTTATAAATGTAGATTCCGTCGTTGCATATTTCAGTTAAAAAAAATGCAAATTTTCGAATTTCAAACAGACAGAGAGACAGGCACACACAGAGAGAGAGAGGCAGAAAGAGAGACAGGGAGAAAGAGAGAGACACAGAGAGAGAGAGAGACAGACAGACAGAGAGAGAGACACACACAGAGACAGAGAGACAGGCAGAAAGAGACAGGCAGAAAGAGAGAGAGACACAGAGAGAAACAGACAGACAGAGACAGACAGACAGACACACACACAGAGAGACAGAGAGACAGGCACAGAGAGAGACAGGCAGAAAGAGAGAGAGAGACAGAGAGACAGAGAGAGACAGAGAGAGAGAGACAGAGACAGAGACAGAGAGACAGAGAGACAGAAACAGTAGGAAACAGAAAGATAGAAAGAGAATGAATAAGTGATTAGGTTATATGTAGAGGGAATAAGCTGATGAAGAATAGTAGTTGACACTAAAAAGAAAATTTAACAAGAGGCTGAAACTTGACGATGAAAGGTAAAAATGATTGATCTCAAATATTGGTTATTATGAATTAATAGGAATAAATATGAATATAACTCAGTATAGGTGGCTGGATTATATTGTTCTTAAAACTAAACCACAAAAAGTACATAGACAGTTTTTGCAAATTTTACTTGTTATTTCTCACGGTGATAATAATGTTTTTGTGTGCGTGTATACATTTTTTTAAAGAAAAGGTCATGATTAAAAACACACAAAAATGCTAAGTGATGATCTTTTCCATTTTAGAGTGTTGATCTGGGTCACACTCTGGGTCAAGAAACATTTGGAAGGATTCTGCATCATATTAAATAAATGCAGGATTCCTCCATTTAGCAAAATTCCCAATATTGGAGGAAATAAGCTGCTTTACAACGCTTTGCCCTATCTGAATGCTTTTCTAGTTGGTCACTGAAGTAATATGATTGCATTGTAAGTTGTCTTTGAATTAATCAATATGGATGATTATCAATTCGAAGCAGATAATAACTAAAGAACTGGCTTCTTTCTTTGGCTACTGTCTTTAGAGCAAGAAAAGAGATCATTGTATGTAACGATAAAGGAGGAAATGAAAGAACAAAACAGAGGATAAAAGGAAATGGAAAATTCTTACCTACGAGATAAAAATTTAATTACTTTTTTTCAAAAGAAAGGCTTAACAGCATTTATTTTTCATGTTGTCACTTGATAAGTACTGGCTGGGTAAAAATCGATAATTTTTTTAAAAATCAAGTTATTATTATTTGTAAAATAGAAATGTATCAACCTAATGATGGTTGTTTTAAGTTTACATTTTAACCTCCAAAAATGAAAATTATTGTTCGGGAAAATATAGTCTTGCATTAGAAAACAAATAAAGAGATTGAAATTTTGATAGGAAAGATAATTGTAAAATGTGAAATAAGGAATACTTTTTCAATCTAAAGCTTTTTTCTGCAATTTGTATATCAAAATAATATTCTGTTGTTGTCACATGGCATTTTTGTAGAGGCATTTGGCAAAACTGACAATTTTCACACATTCTAGTTATTTAGTAAGACAAGTCATATCCCTTAGAAATTTTGTTCGTTCTGGACCTTTTCTACTGGAGTTTTATATTATGTTTTTCTGAAAAGTATTTATATTTACCTTCAATGTCGAATTTTCCCAGAAAACTGCGTAAGCTCTTCCAAATTTTATCTCTTAATCAGTGCTTATCGTTTAATGAACTAAATAGAATATATTCTTTGTTAGGCTTCTTTTCTTCAAAAATATTTACAAAAAAAATTTGGTTCCGACTTCTTCACCATGGAAAAGTTGTTATTAACAGAACAGAAAAAGGTTAAACTCTCTTAAACGTAGTCACTTATTCCTATTTGTGAAAAAAGAAGTGAAATATCTAGGTTGCACTCGACTGGATTAAAACCAGAGCCAATGAAGTCCATGACCGTCATTTTTAACATCTGAGGTATCGCTTGCTTTCTGAGAAAAATCATTTGTAAGCTCATTTTCTAATTTATTACTTACTTTTAATATGAGAAAGCATTGGATTAAAAGATATGATTCTAAGCTAAAAAGGCGGGATACAAAAGACATTTGACCACACAGCACAACACATCAGGTTGAAAGCGACAACTACTGGATTGGATTTTTATGATCTAATTCTATCGACCTTCTCTCAAGAAACAATAACTTCTGAAAGGCAGTAGTATGTCATTTATTTAGTTTCATTACATTGAATGAGTGACGAATAAAATTCGTAACATATCTATATGTTCTTACCTAACTTTATATTTTTTAGTTAATAATTTTAAAGACTTGCTTAAGCATTCGTTGGAAATTTTCTTCAGGCCATTAGTAAGAAAGCGTGTAATATTTATGAAGAAGATTTACACATACGTTTTTATCAGGGCAGAAATTGGAAAGTCTCTGCTGAAATCAAGATTCGACAAATCGCATTTTATAGCATAGTATGTTTCTACAGACGAATGCTGAGATAAGTAATGAAACAGTAATAGAAAGGGTGGGAACATGCAAAAGTCTGATCAAATGAATACAGAACGTCAACTGCCATTTTTAGGTTCTGTATGAAGAAAAGAAAAGCTGGAATGCTTGGTCAGTACCGGGAAGTTTGAAGGAAAGAGAGACGGTGGCAGCCAAAGACAAGTTTATATTGTTTGTATGAAAAGAAGAATGGGTAAATCTTGAACAGAGCATCAAATTAATGAATAAAAAGGACAGAGAAATTTTGGTTGCTGTGATCGTTACCCTCGGTAGACTTGACATGTAGATAGATGGATAGATAGATAGATGGACAGATAGATGGACAGATGGATATATTTATTTGACAAAAGGGCTAAATATGATTTGAAGATCAAGTTAGCCTTTTTCAAGAAATCTGTTTAATTACGACCTTTTCCTTTTTCTGACTTAGTCTACTGAAAGGTAATGAGGTCTTTCTGCATTTTTGTAAGGATAAAGTTATCGTTGTGACAACTGAAAATACTAATAGTGCTATGATAAAGAAAGTTTGTTAAATTCCCCAACAGTAATAATGCTCTTTAATTAATATTACAATGTAATTTCTTTGGTGAAAAATGAAGCAATTGCTAGGTGATACTCTAATATGATATCACAAAAACTAAGATCTTAAACACAGACTTACCCCAATGTAAATTTGATTTAGCCTTTTTTTGGTTACGTTTTTTTTTATTACTTTCTCTCATCTTATAGACTCTGCTGTTTTTAGCAATCGATGTCTCTGTCATCATTCTTGGTATCTATCTCTGTGCTTCTCTCTGTATTTTTCTCCTTGCCATTTATCTCTCTCTGTGTCTAATTCTCTCTCTCTCTCTCTCTCTCTATTATATATATATATATATATATAGAGAGAGAGAGAGAGAATTAGACACAGAGAGAGATAAATGGCAAGGAGAAAAATACATATATATATATATATATATATATATATATATATATATAGAGAGAGAGAGAGAGAGAGAGAGAGAGAGAGAGAGAGAGAGAC
>RDPX01000268.1:100333-139084 GCA_003991215.1 Morbakka virulenta
ATATAGAGATAAAGAGAAAGTAAAATAAAGAGATAAAAAAAAAAAAGAAAAATATATATATATATATATATATATATATATATATATATATATAGAGAGAGAGAGAGAGAGAGAGAGAGAGAGAGAGAGAGAGAGACGTCACTGCGCATGCGTGGTTTGAGCACTCTGGCTCGCTCTCTCTCTCTCTCTCTCTGCCTCTCTTTCTCACACATCCACCCGTATACATACCTCCGTTAACACAAAAAGACGACTAAAACCGCTAAGAATGGTAATGAAATTGTAGAGAATTTTATTAAAATTTCAATGTCTCTTTTGCACTTGTAAGGCACAGTAAAAAGATAATAATACATTGTAAAAATCAAATAATTTTTACCAATTTAAAACAATTTAAGTTTTAAAAATGGTATTTTAATTACTTAAAATATTGAAAATGAATGTGGTAGCAACATAGACTTACCAACTGTTTTAGGAACTTCATCTCCATACCCTACTGTAGTCATAGTGACTATGCTCCACCAAAAAGCCCCAGGTATGCTTTGAAGCTGGGATTCTCCATGACCATATTCTGCATAGAACGCAGCGCTTGAAAATATGAGTACTCCAAGCATAATAAAGAAAACCAGTACCGCAAGTTCTCTTGCACTACTTTTCAATGCAATTCCCAAAATTTTCATTTCACCAGAATATCGGGAAAGTTTGAACACTCGAAACACCCGAACAAGACGGATGGTTCTAAGGAAATATATTGGAAAAGCACTATCTACATTTATCAACATGGTGATATAAAATGGCAAGATAGCTACCAAGTCAATAATGTTCAGAATGCTGTACAAAAATTTCAGCTTGTTTGGTGCTGCCAAAATTCTTAAAAGGAATTCTAAAGTAAACCATGCAATGCAAAAGTATTCCATTCCTTGTAAAAGCTCAAGTGTTTTCTTAATATGTTTTTGCACTTCCAAATCGTGAGGTGTTGTATTATTGGTAGATAAACGTATTCTAAATATTGGAAGAGTCTCCCAGCAAAATGTTATGATGGAAATGAGAATAATCAGCAATGAGAATAGTGACACTATCTTAGCAGCTAGGGATGAATCAGGACGTTCTAACAGACTCCATAACATAAACTGAAACTTTCTTTTAGGTACCTGTTTTGTACTGGTTTCGAACCCGCTTAAACTGCATTCGAGGGCCTCGGTAGCTAGACCATAAAATGCAACTTCAGTAACAAATATATTTTGGTTTACATCTGTTGGTTGCTCAAAGATGCCTGTTTGGTAAAATGTCAAAACACATTGAAATACTTTCTCATTTCTATCAAGAAATATTTCTCCGCTGTCTGTCTTAAGAAGCCGATTTCGTCTTAAAGGATTTCCCAGCAACGTATTTGGAAATCGATCGAGGGTACTTGAGAAGGTTTGAAATCTACGGCCACTGACACTGAAAGCAATAATCTCGTCTCTGTATTTGCTATCGTCGTTTGTTTGAGTGCCAACCTCAGCTTTTTTATCAATAAAAATGGTTTGTTTACATTTCGTATTTGTTTTCCCTCCCCACCTATGTTTCTGTTCTCTAATTTCTCCTTCTCTTTCGTATTCGTAAATATAGTCGCTATCCATCACAAGTACTAACGTTGTTACTCTCAAAACAATGATGAAGTTGTAATATAATACTTTACTGTACACATTATTGAAAGAATAAGGTAGCTATTATTTTCAAAATTGTAGAAACTGCTTCATCTCTTATTCAATCAGAGAGACAACCAAATCTTGATCATTTATTCCATCCAATTCCATCCAATATTGGTTTTAGAAAAGAAGTGAACAAAAGCTACTCTACTTCCTTTTTATTAATATATAAACTTTTAAGATTTCTAATGTTGGTACATTTGTAAAAATGCCTTGGATGAGTAAAATGAATGAGTTTGATTCTAATGAACTATCAAAGATACTTCTACATCTCTTATTCAAACTGTCCTCGTGGTGAGAATGTCAGTAAAACTAATTAGTCCTCTTTTATACACCAAGTTAGTTGATACTCAGAACAGAGAATCTTTTCCAAAAGTTCTAATTTAGTTAAATTTTGCCCAAAGGCAACACCTGAACTTTTTCATCATATTTTCCATGTTCATATTACCTCCTAAATTAAGAAAGATCCATTTACATAAAAAGGGTGATCCACGTATATGATAAATTAATGAATTAATCCATTTGTACTCCTTGGCTTTCTTGTCAGCTTAAATATTAAAAAATTCCATAAACAGCATTTGAAGACTAACGATATTCTGTTGCTCTTAACTGCGGATTTTTTATACAACCCATTGGCAACTTATAAAACTTAACAACGGAAGCCAGCTGACTTGGCTAAGAAAAACAATTTTTTATATTGCACTTTAAATTTGATAAAAATCTATTCTTATGAAAACCCTTTGATAAGGGTGATCCTATTATATTATTCTATTCATATGTCCAATGAGTGGAAGATTAAAAAAGTTGAGCAATTATTTGGAAAAATACAAGCACAGTTTTATGACCAATAAGCAATTCTTCATATAATGATGAAAAACATGACCTTCAAACAAAATAAATAATACGAAATGAACGTGGAAGCTAAAGACAGAATAAAAACAGACTTGGGATCTATTGAGTAAGTATACTAATAACAAGAAGAATTTCGATAGGACAATGTCTACGCATAGCTTTCTATATTTGGTCGTTTCTCTGAGTTAATAGTGACATGAATAATAAATGAAGTAAACGAGAATGATTCATGCTGTGATCAGGAGGTAGAGAAAACTGATTTCTAGATAGAAAACCACATCTGTTCATTTGGCTTTACATAACCGTAGCAAATAAATACTGCAGAATTTGTTGTCTCCCCTTATCTTTGTCAATTTTATTATCCATCTCATTGTTAATGACATTTTAGGATTTTAATCCCACAGAAGTGTTTGTGTTTAGTCAAATATTTCATCCACGAAGAACTATTGTAAGAAGCAGGTGATATTGATTGATATTGAAAGAATTAGCCCTTGGCTGAGTAACAACCTCACTAAGGTCAACTCAAAGAAAAGGATAGGTTTTTCTTACTACAGAAGAATTTCTGCAAACAAACATATTTTTGTATTTCAGGCTCCTGAAAAGGAAAACTGGCAACTCAATAAATGAACAGAAAACAATAAATGGATTAATTAAATAAAATGACATGTGAATATACATAAGACAGTGTTGAAGCGATTGAACAAATATTATGTTTGAATAGAAGGATGGAAGATAACTTGAAATGAACACTTATTAATCAAATTTTAACCTAGAAAACTAATCACTAGGTTATCCAACTACTTTAGTCTAGTTTAGACTTAGACGTTTTCTCTTAAGATTCATGAATTTGTGTTGGCTGAACGAAGATAACGAATCAGTTCTCCAATCAAACTCAATGATTCCAACTGTAGGCAAGGCCAAATGAATAACGAATCTAGCCTAGCTTTACAAACTACTTTACATAAAAGAGCCAATGACATTCCCTAAAAGTGATGAATCCAGCTTAAGACTCAATTCTTCTTGGAAAGTCCATCCACTGAGACAAGATTGAATTAAAACCACTCCCAACCGTTTTCGACTTAAATAAGTGACCATATACAAGGCCAAAGGATTATTGTAAAACCTTTCTTTGAAACAACGAAGTGTTTTTGTCATCAATAAAAGATTGAAACATCATCTTTTTTAGTTCGAGGACAAGTATTTCGAGACTCAAGATCAACAAAATAAGAAAATTTAGAGGGAAAAGTTAAACTTGAAGCTTACATTACAACCTAGAAACTGTAGAAGAAGTTTCACACAATAGAACCAAAGTCCAATCTGGTTTACCATATTCAATGAACTCTTTAGTCAAACAGGGGGCTAAACTACTGATTAGTGTCTATTCTCCCTTTTGCACCCTAATTTTGCAACAATTTTTCTCTTAATTTATTGCTATCTAATGTTCTGAATCATGCTGATATAAAGTACCGAATATGCCACAGAGCATAGTTTAACGAATTTTTCTTAAAATTCTAGAACAGGGACGACGCACAATTTTGTATCAAGTTTCCCCTAGTTCTGAAATGAGAACCAGGGTTGTTACATCCCACAATCTTTTTAACACGTTCTAGTTAATTGCAATAAGTTCTGAATGATGATTTAATCTCTTTATTAGGTACAATAATTCACAAAAACACCTTAGCTAAACCGTTAAGAGTTCACCGTACTACGTTTGGGAAACAATTAACGATATACTAGACTGCCAATAAACACAAGGCACGATCACTTGCGAACAAGAGAATAAAAGACGTTAAACAATATGACCACTAAATTGCGACACAAAAGAAAACAAACGAAAATATAACAAAAAAATTGATTCCCAAAACTATCACTGTATTAAATAGTAACAATGGGGACTGTTTTCATATCATAATTGTTAGTTTTTTATTCCTTAACTCGTCCTTCGTATTAAATTCTGGTTTTAAGTCCCTTTTGTGTAACGCTTCCAGAGTCAACAGATGATCCATTAATTCTATATCCCACGTTCAGCCTTTTCCTTCATGTAACCCAAGAAATGGGTTTTCACTTCACCGTTCTCTTTGCTTTTGTGCTCATCAAAGCAAGTAATCAAATGTTGTGTCGTTTGACCAACAAAGCGGGAATTGCATCCCGGATTTTATATATTACTCTACCTCTATATTCCTTTTTAACTAGAGGCTTCAAGATTGTTAATGTTGAGTTCAGCTTTCTAAAGGTAATAATGGTTGTACTGGTGCCTGTTGCCTGTAACATTACCAAGAAATTGTCTGTTGGTTTTGATCCAGTTCATGACTGTTAGCCGCTTCTTCTTCTTTTTTTTTCAAAGGGATTTCATCTATCGTTGACTTGACTATACTGTCATAGAATTCGTGTGAATGTTGACTTCTCTCTAATATTTTTGTGTTTTATTTTACAATCAAAGTGTAATGGAATAGAGTCCAGTCACTGCAGGAATTACAAATTCGACGAATGAAAGATTTCCACTACTGATTGTTTGTACTGTTCCGGCACAAGCAGATTAAAGTCCATAATTAGATCGGTATCAGTTGGTTTTCAATACAATGTCGGCAATAGTGAACTGTCTGAGTAAAAGAACCCACAATCCCAAATAAGGCAGTTTGGCTTCATTTTCCCTTTCTAAGGTAAATTTTAGGTTTGGATGCAGCGAATTAATTTTATTTAATTTTTGCTCCAAAAAATGACGTTTTATATATTTTAATTTGTCATCCATATAACACCCATATAGTAAAGCAGCTTTTTTTATTGCAGACTCAAATGTTAACAACCAGATATTAACCAAACATGGCCCTGGTTGTGAACCCGTCGCTAACCTATCCCTCTGTTTGTATGGACTATCGTGTGTGGATAAGATAACATTTGTTTCTACTAGTCGATTTAATGAAATATAACTCTCCTTTTTGTTTTACTTTAAGTAAGCACAAAAGTGATGGGGGGCTTTTAACAGGCGTTTTCCTTTCTTCAGCCAGTCACAAAATTTGGAGGGCTGTCAAAAAGCCTTCATACTTGTTTTCAGCCAGCCACAAAATAGGGCCCACTTTTAACAATCCTTTTTGTTTTTCTTCAGTGAGTCACAAAACGTCACAGGCTTTTAACAATTTCTTTTGCTTTTATTAAGCCAGACACAGAACGTGGCAGACATTTAAGAATTCTCTCTGGTTTTTTGAATAAAGAACAAGAAAATGCTGACTTTTATCGATACTTATGTTTTTCTTCATCCTGACACAAAACATGGCGCGTTTCCAACAGCCCTTTTTGCTTTGCTTCAGCCGAGCACAAGAAGGGTTGGGGGCATTACTAGAAAGGTATTAGAATACAAGCTGGTTATTACAAAACTTGGCACAACAGATCTTGCGACAACCGGAAAACAAGACCTTGGTAAGAAAAATGAAAAAGGGATGATGCTGGTTGAACTTTGTAGGGTTGCGTGGTGTTTAAACACCATGTGAAAGATCTTCATACATAAAAGAATCCAGAAAACTTACATTGCAATCAGATTGATTATATCATGATAAACATTTAAAAATAACTTGAAAAATGTAAAAAAATATCCTAGTGTGGACATCGGATCGGATTATAATCAGGTTTTAATATCAGTGAAAGACAAATTGAAAGCAAAAAGCTACAACAGCCAGTTTTGAAATATATGAAAATGCTGAAACAGGTTGAAGTTACAGAAATTACAACATAGAAGTTAAAAACTATTATTCAAGGATGAAACTGATACAGATAATGAGGCAAGATAAAACAATGTCAAGGCGACTCTTACTAAAGCACCAAAAACAATTGTGCCAGTAGAAGGTAAGAAAGAAAAACAAAAATAAGTGATGGACGAGATTCTTAATTTAATGGGTGAGAGAAGAAAAAAGAAAAGGAACACTAAGAATATAATAAGATTAATAAAAAAAGTCAAATCATGTGCAAAACAGAGAAAAGAGAATGGTGTAATACTAAGTTTAAGGATATTGAAAGAGTAGAAAAGGAATAAAAAACTACAGAGATGCATGACAGAGTCAATAATGGGGGATAAAGGAAGTATGTTGTTTAATGAGAAAGAAATTTGAAGGAAATAAAACGAGAAAAATATATTCAGGAATTGCATGGTGATGAAGGAGAGGATATGCCAAATATTTCCGATGACGAGGACGATGAAAAAAAATTGGTACAGAAAGTAGAGAAAATGATTAAAGATTTCATCTCAGGAAAAGTACCATACAAGGATCAAAAGACTAAAGAAATGATTTCCACAGGATTTTGCAACAGAATTTATGATCATGGAAAAACACCTGGTGATATGAATCCTCTTCTAATTAAAGAAAAAAGCCATAGAGTTGAAAAATAGAGAATTTAGAGGAAATCAATAAAAAAAGAGATGTAGGACCAGGTTACGTCTTGAGCGCATTTTTGTTCAATTTAGACACGGAATTAATATTTAGAAATGCAGATGAATTACAAGGTGTAACTATTGGAGGACATACTATGAGTAACTGAAGGTATGCGGGTAACACATTATTAATGGCGGAAAATCAAAAACAATGACAGAAAGTAGTTGATCAAGTTAATACGTCTGAAAAGTAATTCGAAATGAGAATGAATTCTAAAAAAACGAAGTTAATGCAAATAACGAAAAACGACTCAGCAAAAGTTGAAATCGAAGTAGACGGGAAGGACATTAGACAAATCTCAAGCTTTGTTTATTAAGGCCCGTTACTGACTGAAGACGGAAAAAAGTGAAAAGGAGATCATCAGGAGAATTTCAATTTCAAGCGGTGTATTTAATGAGATAAGGAATACGTTATGCAACAAAGGTATTGAATTGATTACAAGGAAAAGAATATTGAAATGATACGTCTGGGCAACCTTTTAACATGCAGCTAAAACTTTTGATGGTAACAAAGAGAATGTTAAAGAAACTTGACGCTTTCAAATTATAGGCACATAGAAATATGTTTAGAATATCGTGGAAAGTATTCAATGACATAGTGCTGCTTAGAATGCAAAGTATAACCCTCAAGGAACAGAAACTACAGTACTTTAGTCATTTATGTAGATGAGAAGATCTTCAAAGAGTACTCCCGGAAGCAGTGATAGCAGGAAAAAGAGGTTGATCTGAAACATCTTGGATAAACAGCATTAGGAACTGGTTTGGTCTGAGATATGGTGAGACTGCAGTGATGGCTCATGATAGAAAAAGATGGAGAACCATAGTATAGAGCAATTGGGAAACAGAGTACGGAATACGAAGAAGTGATATAATAAATGAAAAATTATTGAATACCACTAGATTGTGTTTTTGGTATAAAAAAATTACACCATTTTGTACAAATAGTTCTTTATCATAAATAAAGGTATGCTCATAGAAACTGCAAATAATTAATGCACGTGCTATTCCCTTCGGCTTCATCCTTCCCATTGACATCCTGTGTACTGATAGCATTGTGGATTTAATTGCAAACAGTCCAGCGATGAGCCCCACTCCTTGGCTTTTCACAGAAAGTGCAAAACACTATGAAAAACAATTAGATTGTAATGCGTGTGGTGCTGTTTTAGCCTTTATTCATTAATGTCGATTTGCATCCCTATTTCTGGAAGTGAGCATTAAACAGCACATATTAATTTCTTCTGCCGATCGAAACTCTTTTAGTTTTCTTTTTGATTTTTTAGCGATTTTTAACTAATAAATAACTAGGGCTTTTTTTTGAATAGGACATCTGTGATAACAGTATGTATATATATATATATATATATATATATATATATATATGTACATAGTGTATATATGATATGACTGTAGATACATCCTGTAAAAATTCGATTATAATAATAATAATAATAATAATAATATAAATAGGAGTCAAAGAATCATTTTGTAAATATTTTCGTCTTTACAGACATCATCAGACATTTATCTAAAAAATATAATAAAATACAACATAAGTTATATACATATTTACAAAATATTGTGATGTTTTACAGAAAATAATGATAAGTGATCAGGAAAACACTGACTACAATTTTATTGTCAATGTAGAAGTATCTCTCGAAACGTAGCTCGGAAAAAGCTTACGACTCATGAGATAATAAAGCTCTTACATCTAAAACTTCACGATATCCACCAAAATGTTAGACACATGGTCATTCTCGTGGAAATGTGGCTTCGTTTCAAAAACCAAGATACACATGTGGCATGCCTTTATGTCAGAACCTTCACCATTATGTGAAGCACAGACTCCATCCAAATAGTGTTCGTTAAATACTATTCCTGACTTTAAAGCAGAATTAGAAATAACACCACATTTCCACGCAAACATACACTGTTTTATTTTCACTCTTATCCCACACTTTACTTCCTTTTGACAATATCGTTGTGAAAAACTTGTATCTGGCAAGCGCAAGAAATATTTTACACCAATAGTATACAGAACTGTACATTAAAAAACACAAATTCCTTTCACCTGCTAACAATAATTATTACAGCAATATAATACCGTGATAACATACACGTAAACAACTACTTAAGTGATACTAAAAACAATATATGAAATGATTAGAGCTACTTACTACTTCACCTAACCTAGGCCCTAACACTATAACAACTAAGCTCAAGCTTAACCCTCAGCTTGACTATTCTTATAACAAAAACTCTACCAACAAGTAAACTGATAAAATGAAACAGATTATGTGATTTCTGTAAATCTTATCAACTTGCTATTCACCAACCCATGGCGTTTCCAGTTCCAAGCAACTGCTTATTGATTCATATTTCTACTGCCATTTATTTAAATTGTTACATGGATATTTAAGTATTACGTACATTAAATCAAATATTATAAATTAATAATTTATACTTAAGATATATTGACATAAATTGTCATTACCACTTAGTTGCAGTCCAGCTTTTAGGGTAATTCTCCCGGCATAGTTTCAAAATATTACAATTACTGTGACTGTAGGGATTGCAGTATCCAACATCAGCAAAATACTGAGCATATACTGATTTTATTAGTAAAATCGCACTTTAAAATTATCTATATCTGTTATAGTTGATGATTCTAAGATATTCAATTTCATTAACAATATCGACAGGCATTCGTTTTTAAGTCAAAAAAATTTGGGCTCACTTTTTACTATTTTCACTAAAATTTCACAGGCTATGCTTTATTCACATTGTATTTTAATTTTCTTTATTTTAACAACATATCCCACAGTTTTCCAAGTTTTCACTTAAATTTTGCAAACCATGTTATATCGTCAGCAAATAATGATCCTGAATCGTCATCTTGACTGATCAAATAAATTTCAAATGACCATTCTATAATAAATAGTCAAGAAAAATTACTCATGTCATGCACGATTCCATTCGATTTTACTCACCTATTTATAGTTAAATACATATTTAAAGAAAAATACTAACAAAATTGTTAAGAATTATATCAAGGCTCTTTTTCAAAAAGCAATTATTGTTTCCTCAAAGCTGGACCAAGATTCCTTTGTAAATTTGGCATATCTTCCTTGATTTTATCTTTTTCAATTACATTGTCTAATTCATTTTTTATTCTCCTTTGAATATTTAAAATTAATTAAAAAATTTATAGTTCCACCATCAGTCACATGACTACTTGTTGCCAATGACAACACATAATGTTAATTATTTATATAAGAAAGATCTTTTCAGTTTTTTTATAACTTATGGTTGAATATCTTCTTATTTTCTTTTTGAAAATATGTAATATCTATTGATATTCTTTTTTTAATAGCATAAATTTTATTTCTTTTCTATTTTTCTATAACATCAACCTTTAGGATAGGAAAAAAAATTTCTACATTTTTCCTTGTACAATGTTTCAGCCACTTATTTTGATTATTAAATCTTATATTGCATTTTTGAATAAAAAGATTTTTATACATTGTAACATAAAATTTTCGTTTATCAAACAAACCCCCCTAACAGATAAAATAAGAATACAATTAGATTTTATATTATAAGAATAGACAATCAAGGACGCATTTTTAATGCAACAAAACTCTGACGCAGATATCCAAAGACTGTTTAAAGCAATGTCATTAAACTCAGTTCTCAGTTTCATCCGACCACATTGAACCAATTTCTTCAGAATAAAGGACTATTTCATTTTGAGCATCTGCCATATTTTCAAGATCAAAATTTTCAGCCTCGACGTCGTGAATCGAGGTCTGCTCCATCTCTTAAAACGAAATGACGCACATTGTATCCCTTTGCCGACTGGCTGCAATTAACAATGGTCGTGACATCCACTGTGTTGCTCTCATAGGTTAAGCAAGTAGTTTGTCAAGCATTTTTTGTTTGATAATTCCTAAGCACAAGACATAATCGAAGCAGATGCGTCGGTTAATCATGTCTTGTTTCACAGATGGTCAAGAATAATCGTATTTACTTAAGATATTTCTTTGCAACATGATTAGCAAATAAGGTATCTTGCAGTGAAATATTCTAATACAGCTATAGGAACGTAGCATTTTTGTCATCTTTGCCCCTTTCACTCCATTTTGCATTCGAACAACTGCTATCATCAACATCAACAGCGCCACCATCATCATATTAACAAGTTTGACTCTTTTTCTCCAGGTGTCACGATCCCTCATTGGTGATAAGTTCATATTTGTTTTCTCCAGCGGTGACGTGAAAACTAAATGCAAGTTTCTCTTGATATAGTTAAGAGCTTGCCGTAAAGATGTTGTTTTCGTAGGGTGCTTTTTCAAAGAAATATCTAGGGCAGCTCATAGCATGTTAGTACAGATGCCATCACGTTTAGCTTCGAGTTTCTTTTGGAGTGTCCACGATTGCGAACCATAAGTGAGAACAGATTAAACAGCTGCTTGAAAGAAGTTTCTGAAACTGCGTCATCAAATTCAATAAAATAAATTTATGTCCTTGTTCTTACTTTAAAATCACCGAACACCAAAATACAAAATCCTGGTAAATTAGATATTTTTCTGCCTATTATTTTATACTAAAATCTTTCGCCGTCATGGAAGGGTAAACTTGTCTGGGGGAGGAACATAAACAGTTTAAGGAATTTAAAATATTTTCACTTGTTCTTCAATCAAACAATTAATTTTAAACCTATTTAGGTAACAATTTCAAAATCAGTCTTGAAGCATTTTACACTACTTTCATTGATATCTGTGGTGATGGTAAAGTGTTTTGGTGTCGCAAATGTTGTAAATTGAAACATTCAATCTTTCATTCAATAAATAAATGCATTGATAAAGTAACCAGAAGAAAAAGAGAAAAGTTTGGTTTATTTGAAAATATCTGTAGGTTTATACCAAAATTAATCTTTTGTAAAGCAAGAATGTTAGAACAACATATATATCCAAATTCAATAAGGTGAGTTGGGAAGAATTTATGATAAATCATCAAGGATAATTTCCAATCACCTCAGAAAGCTTTCAATTGACTAGACCTCTGTTTCTGTAACCTGAATTAATAAACTTTTCTACTTGCGTAATGCTTACGTAATACGTTCGTATATTTGTCTAAGATACGTAAGTATGGATACAAATACCAGATATGAGGGATGAAATCAATTGCTTTAAAAAACCACGGAAGTGTCTCACCACTCTTCTCTCAAGAATCAATTGATATGGAAAGATCTAGAAGTTAGTTGTAGAAACGTTTGAGGTTTGAAAACATGTTTAATCATATGATCTTTCATTGTAACTACTGGTATTTTCACCAATGAAAAGTGCCATTTAAACCTTGCCAAAAAATGGAGATCTATTAAAGTTGTCTTGTTTACTTTCTTAACTTCCAATTTCAGTGTTCTGACATATACCTCATCAGAAATTGTCATGAAACATTTTTATTTTATTGTCAGACCAATTTGCTCAGGTTTCTAAAATAATCTCTTTTACTCCAATCAAAATTTTTTCTCAATTCATAACTTTATTAAACAATAATTGATCCAATTTATTATTTGACCTATTTAATTTACCACTGATAAATACTAATTAATTGGTAAAAATTTTTGTTAAATTTTGTAATATGAAGACTAAGTATGTAAAAATATATTTTCCGTGTCAAGATCGTAAAGTGCAGGAATGGAAAAGAAATCTAGAACTTGATTAGGAATTGAGTTGCATGGTTTGAGTATTTCTTTTTTACCTTAAACGCTGTGTGTTAGTTTTAACCACTCTGTCTGGTATAATTATTTATGTAAAAACATATGCGCCTATGACATTTGTTAAGCATTGGCTGTGACGAATATTTAGAGAGAGAGAGACAGAGAGAGGATGTAGAGATAGAGCAAGATAGGGACAAGAAAGGTATAGAGAAAAAGAGAAAAAGAGAAACAACGAGAAACAAAGAGAAACAAAGAGAAACAAAGAGAAACAAAGAGAATCAAAGAGAAACAAATAAAGAGAAAGAAAAGAAAGAAAGAAAGAAAGAAAAAAAGAGGGAGAGGGGTGAGGTAAGTAAAATCAAATAAAACCATAATAAACCATTTTTTGTCTACCAGTGTAAATGCATATTCAAATAAAAATGTTCCCAAGATGACCACTTTCTCTAAGACAAAGTGTCGGGTGAATTTGTCCAGATAAAATCTTTTAGTAATAACACGAGATTAGGAATAATAGATGGTTGTGCTTTCTTTACCTCCTGATTATATGATAACTCTGAATAAATTGAGACAGTAAACTGAATTGCATAAAACATTTAGAACATTGGTTACATACTGGTTAAACTTGATTAAAAAGCCATACATTTTCATATAAACAATTAACCCCCAAACTCTGTCACTAGGTATAATAACGTTTAGGAAAATAGGCTTTTCTGAATATTCTTTCCATCTGTGATGTTTACACAGCCAGTTTAAGATTAAATATCGTTTCGTGCAACATTTTCATAGATTATATTCTGTAGTTACTCATTTTTAGTAATCCTTGATTGCAATAGATTTTGTTCAATGAAATAATCCAGTTTAAACAGTGGAATCACATCTTTACACTTGTGAAAGCCGTAGCAGAGACTGTCTTAATAATGTTGGTTTTTCTCAAGAAACTCCTGAGCATCCAGAAATTTTTAACCAGATAGGAGAAATCCATGGACCCTGCTCTGCATATTGAGGGTCACAAAACCTCTTCATTTTTATTGGCTTCTTGTACATTGCTGGATATTGAGATTCAGTAATCAATTACCATCAAAACAAATTGTAAGATATACCTTTGATGCCATACTAGGTGGTGATATCAACGGTTTTGGGGATACCTATCTGTCTGCTTTGTTGCCATGTCATATGGATTCTGCATGCGTACTTGATCTGAAATCCGTCTTGGGTCAATAGTTGATTTATACTCATTTAAAGGAAAATTGAAGTAACTAATCGTATTACCTTTCATAGCTAATTAGATGCGTCATTTCAGCATGGTTTGCAAAGAGAAAAAGGAAATTTAAGAAATGATACAAAATTGAAACAAGTAATAGCTCTTTGGGTGACAGCATAGTCGCAGAAAACCTTCAGCCTGGAAACTAACAATCGACCATTATTCTAACTCGTTCTACGCAAAAGGCAAGACCTAGTCGACCGAGGAAACTGTCGTTTTCAAAGTCTAACAAAAACTGAGAGTTCTAAGAAGTATTCAGCAAGATAAATTGTTTAAAAATGCCTGGCATATTGTTTTCCATTTGGGTTCAGTTCTGAACTAAAGGAGAGTAAAATTAGAATAATGAAAATTTCTATAGGCAACGACAAGACATAGAATGAAAAAGTTACAAATATCGTGGCAAAATGCCGTGTGATTGAACTTGGCCTAAAATGCACATTAAAAACCCGATTTGCAGAACAAAAAAAGCAATATTTCAATACCAGTTGAACTAACTTAAATTAATTATTCGTTTCTTATTACTTTCCTGATTAGTTTCTATTTTTATTAGCTTTAAAATATTATGTTACTTAATATTCATTGGTTTGGGTCAAATTTGGATAGTAGGAGAGAAGACACAACAATACAAAAGTACAAATGCAACAAAAATGTAAACAAAGTTATAAAAAAGTGGTCAACAGATGCTACTTCTTTAAATACAATAATCGATGAAAATCACCAAAAAGAATATAGCTAACAAAGCTCCATCAATAAAATCAGCAGAATCTCTGTAATAACCTTTTTTTCAGCTTAAACGTATAGCCAGAATGTAGACAATCCTAGCTTGGCAATTCAAATCAAATGTAGCCATTTAAGTCTGCAGCTGTGAATGTTTGTAAACATTGCTACAAACAACGGCTATCCAGCAAATTCGTTCAAAGTAAATGAACCTGAAAACTCGTCAGAATCTGTGATATTTGCCTGCTTTGGTCTGGATCACAGAGCTGTAATGGGCACACAGACTAGGAGATTGTTTATGTATTAGTCTGAATATATAACATGGCGCTGCCAGTAGGATTTTATACAATCTCCAAACGCAATACGTGCCTTTATTGCGGGTAATTTACGATAGCATCTACTGTTTATTCATTCCCACTTCCTAAACAGCAATTTAGTTGATTGTTCGACCAGGCATCTAGAAACTGTATCCGCATCAACAATGCGTTTATCTGAAACATGAGTATAGTTTAAAATGGTAATGTATCAATTTCATGCGATGATGTTTCATTGTAGACGCCATCTCAATTCAGGGTCTGTAGTTCAATATTAGTAATAAAGAGTTACGGTATGTCTTCAATGTGAAGAGTGGATGTCCTTCCAGGAATTTTAACTTCCTTAAACAACCCAATGTCACAGCCAACATTTCTACTTCTACAAGATATTATTTCTTCTCTGACTGCGATAAATAACTTAGAAACACAGTCAACCAGCTTCTAAACGTGATCAATCACTTGCTATACAATTACTTCAATATCATTTAATGAATCATCTTCAGTACGAAGTTTTATTTGAGGTCTCGGATCATAATGTGCTAAAATGAATAATTTAAGCAACTGTTCTTTTACTGATTCAAAAGCTTTCTGCTGTTTTTCAGTCCATACAGGTCCATTATTAGTGATACGCCTCTTAACTGCACTGATCTCATAGCCAAGTTGCTACAGAATTTCAACTGCCGGTGAGTCATTCCTAGAAATCCACGCAACTCTTCAATGCTTTTTGATCTACTAAATTGTCTAACAGGACCTTATTTTCTTCCAGCTGATTCAACATCATCAGCTAAAAAAACGTACCACAGAAACTCAACTGTTGTAAGCAAATTTAAACATTTTTGGACATTGTGTGACTCCCTTATCAGCTTCTTCAATATATTTGTTAAACTTGCATCATTTGACTGGCTTCTGTAAAAATCTCTGGTAGCTGAGCTAAACCAAAAGGACAGCGTTTTGGGCAATATTGTCCAAATGGTGTGTTAAGTATATAGAGTAATTAGGATTCCTGGTCAAGAGGTAATTCGAATAACTAGAGTTACCGTCATATTAGCCATACTTTTACAGGTATTCCAAAGTAATGCTGTTTTATCAACACGTTCAATATCAAGCGCCCTTATTCAAATGGGTCAAATCGATATATAGTATTAAGTCTCCATAAGGCTTCTGAACTGGTACAATCTGGTTTAACCAGTGAATATGGTGTCAGTTTTATGATTAACTTTTAAGCTTTCCTTCTGGTCTAACTCTTTCTTCAAAGGATCCAATAACGGAATTGCGATTCACTTCAGAGCTCCCATCTGATACGGTCTGCAATTGTCCTTAACTTGCATATAAATGTGAATCGATGAATAACTCGAAGGAACAGCGTTTTCTTAGAAAGTTCTGTGCAATGCCCGCCTCGTGCACAATTTTAATAGAGCTCCCAGAGGTGTAGATATGGATGAAGATGCAATTGGGAGAAAAAAAGATAATGAGGCCAGCTTGCACACAGTGATTCTGAGGGAGATGGAATTCATACTATATCCCATGAATCCATTGGCTATGGTAAAACGAGGACAAATTGTCTAGGTTTGGTGTTATTCTACGGAATTTGTATGCACATAATATGAGTGTTTTGGAACAATTATTCAGTCGCTAAGGCACTTTTGGTGTATGGACAGTAGATTTAGATTTATTTTGTTTTATGTTTTGGACATAAAGGAGGTGTGGTATATGTCTTTATTTTATTTGGATAGCAAAGCTGTATTGGGCACACAGAGGTTGGGAGGTTGCTTTTTGTAGGTAAAAAAAGCGTAACAAGACTGTATGCAATAACCTAGTATGAATTAAGAAAAAACAATTTTTCTGCTAAAAACCGTAAAATTGATATCACATTGCCAATATTAAACTGGCGTCTTTCATTGATATTACCCCTGGTAAGTTATTAATGCTTTTCATGGATACCCATCTATAGAACACCCCAATAAGGAGGGAAGAATAAGTAAAGATAGGCAGAAAGGACGCAATACAATATAGATAACAAGAGATATGAATCATTTTCCAAAGTAAACTACTCTAATTCATAACATCATAAGTGATGAAGATAAGCATATCTCCCAATTTATCAACAAAGTAAACCATTTCTTGAAACTTAAATGGTATACAGTAATAGGAATTGGTTGCCACAAAATTTAGAATTATAAATCAAGCTTCATATCCTTTTGTTGTATGTGGAGAATTTTTATGATAAAGCTGTTTATCTTTACATCTGCTGGTGTTATTGATTAGCAGTTTGTTTGGTATGAGGCGCATTCTTGTTTCTGCTATGAGATGTTTGTCATCTCCTCGTACATTTTGGTGGAAGGCATCCTTTTCTTTACTGTGTGTCATATTAATTTGTCTTTTGAGATCTCCATTTGATTTACAAACTCTTTCACACCCAAGATATTTGTAAATAAGAAATCGTCAATATCAAAATTTGAATAGGCCCAAAATGTTTGGTATCAACTGTTATTGTTAAATTTCTTCATTTGGTATTTAAAAGAGCTATTTAAATCCTTTTAGAAAGACATAAGCAAGATCTATCTCAAGTAGTGAGCTTAATTTTTTTCTACTTGATCATTCCAACACAAATAATGAGATGGCCTAGCTTCTAAAGTTAAAGACAAAATGTTGTACCATACACCATTGCAGATTAAGCAAGTAAATGGAAGTGAAATGATAGTCTTTTATCGCTTACTACAGTAACGACGTTTTACAAAATATCAACAATTCGGACCTAAAGTAGCCACGGGCATACATATAGACACTTAGAGCTGGAGTTTTCCTGCGGAAGGGAACAATATATTTGTGACGGCTAAAAGAGAGGGGTCTGGATAAAGTAGTATTCTATTATTTTCAAACACACTTAATTTATTATCCTTTGTGTAAAATACGAAAGAAAGAGGGTTTGAAAATTGTGAAATATTTTTAGAAGGCACTATGCTATGATGGTATAATAGCTATAAGTAATGTTACATTAAAACAAAGTGAAGTCGAATTCAGAATAGTTGTTTTCATGACGACATCTCAAACTTAGTAATATGCATGGCCTACTTAAAGCCCTAAATTCAATATAATCAATGGGATCCACAATGAACACTAAATACAGCATATTGGCTATGAGGAAACAGATACCACTGATGTTTGCTAAAAAGGTTTCTTTTATCACATATAATTTATAATGTGACCTTTAACTCTTCAAATGCCAAATCAAACTCCTCTTAGGCCTTCTTTATGAGAACAAACAAACTGATATATTGTTATATAATCCTTACCTCGGTTGAAAAAAGTACATTGAGTTGTTATCTCCTGTACTTTTCCCTTTTTTCCGGTTGCGATACCATATATAAAGATTTATAAAGATACTTAATAGAAAAGTTGAGTTTCCTGAAATTTACACATCTGTGCTGTGCAAAATTGTACACAACTTTAAGAAGCTTCTTTCCTATTCTATTTGCTATCCAAATTGTCATATTATAACATAACTCGTTTTGAAAAGACATTTGAAATCTGGACTATATTTAAGCTCTGGAGAAGTTCACAATTTTAGCACATTATATAGTATTTTATAGTATTTGACTTCACAATTTAATAAAATTGTGACATTGTACTGTGTACATCTACATTCTCTGTAGGTAGAATATCATGTCATAACTTATTCTTTTTCTGAACTACGTTAGTATTCTGGATTATGCATAATTTCATGTTATCTCTTTAGCCTCTTCGAAGTTCAAATTGAATGAGAAAATATGAAACTGTAGAGAAGAATTTAATAACTCTAGAACTTAATATTACTTTTTGAATTTAGATTTAGAGAACCTACTTGAACCAAATTGACAAGTAAAATTAACAAAATCAGTTTTTTCAACTGTACTTTTATGCCGTCACTTTCCAATACTTTCACGTAGATTCTTGTGTTCTACTATACTTAGTAGTAAAGTTACAGTTTCAGGCCCTTTAAATAATCAGACAATATTACTCCAGCACTAAGGAGCAAAGAAAAAGTTTGATCTTTAGTATGTCCACCAATTTGGACTCAAAATGTGGAGTATTCCATTTAGTTTATCCATTATAAGTGGCATACTGCTTGTACATCTGGTTTGTACAACTTTTCGGGAAAAAATTGGGGAGAAGGAAGAAAGCAAACAAATAAAGAAGATAAGTTCAAAGTTAAAATTCTTCTTATTCTTCTTCTTTCTCTTTCAGCTGCACCCGTCAGGGGTCGCCACAGCGCATCATGCATCTCCATTTGGTACGGTCCTCAGCGTCCTCTCTTTTCACTCCCAGGGCCCTCATGTCCTCTTCAATTGCATCCATGTAACATCTCCTTGGTCTTCCTCTTTTCCTTCTCCAAGGCAGATGCATCTCTAACATTCTTCTTCCGATTTAATTCTCTTTCCTTCTCATCACATATCCAAACCATCTAAGTCTTGCTTCTCTTCGTTTCAATCCTAATTTTCTAACATGTGCTGTTCCCCTGATGTACTCATTTCGGATTTTGTCCAGGCGTGTGAACCCAAGCGACCACCTCAGTATTCTCAAGTCAGCCACTTCCAACTCACCTTCCTGTTTCTTTGTTGTTGCTACCGTCTCAAGCCTATATAAGCTGATCTCACTACTGTCCTGTATACTCTTCCTTTCACTTTTGGTGATAACCTTCTGTCACACAGTACTCCCATTACCTTCCTCCGCCCATTCCATCCTGCCTGTATTCGCTTTTTTACTTCCCTGTCGCATACCCCATTATACTGTACTGTGGATCCCAGGTACTTGAAGTCTTTAGCCTTTATGACATCTGATCCTTGCATAGTTATTCTGTCATTCTCTCTCCCATTTAGCACAAGGTATTCTGTTTTTGCTCTACTTTCTTTCATTCCCCTCGTTTCTAGGGCATCTCTCCACTTCTCCAGTTCTTCTTCAGCCTCATTCCTTGTCTTGATGCACAGCACGATGTCATCAGCAAACATCATTGTCCATGGTGCTTCTTTCCTGACTTCTTTCCTGAGTCGATCCATGACTATGGCAAATAGGAAGGGGCTCAGCGCTGATCCCTGATGGAATCCAACCTTGACTTGAAACAAATCAGTTATTCCTGCTGCACTTCAGATGGCAGTCTCACTGTTCTTGTACATATCTTTCACTAATCTTACATATTTTTCTGCTACTCTAGATGTTCTCATGCAATGCCATAATTCTTCCCTTGGAACCCTGTCCATAACCTTTTCTAAATCTACAAAGACTCAATGTAATTCCTTTTGTCCTTCTCGGTGTTTTTCCATCAAAATGCGCAGAGCGAATAGCGCGTCTGTTGTGCCCTTTCCCGGCATAAAGCTGTACTGTACCTGACTGATCTCCACCTCTTCTCTGATTCCTGCATCCAAGACTCTTTCCCACAATTTCATGATGTGACACATTAACTTGATGCCTCTGTAGTTGCCAGACTCTTGCGCATCTCCTTTGTTCTTATACACAGGGATCAACACACTCCTCCTCCATTCGACTGGCATTTCTTCGAGCTCTAAGATCTTATTGAAGAGCTTTGTGAGCACCTCTAGGCCTAAGTCACCTAAACACTTCCATGTAATATAAGGAAATTAACTCTCTGAATTGAATTAGCTTCCAGCCTTGCTTAGTCTGAAAGCTCCATTTTGCAGCCAAATTCTTTTACTTGATCACGTCATTCTTTGCCAGATCCCTATTGTTGACTATCACATTCCAAACACTCATATTAGACACCCACAGAACGACAATGTCCCTTTCAAGTTCAAATCAACTGATCCTAACATTCATGGAGAACAAGGACATTCTGGAGATAATGTCGATTTAATAGTTATAGTTTTAGCGGTTGATTATTGATGATGAACGTGATCATTAAAATTCATATATACACGGTAAAGAGTCTTTACTCAAGCAAAGTAAAAGTGCACAATGGTGGTTCATCATTGAATCTTACTGGGATACAGTAAGGCTCTTTGAAAAATTAAAGGACACACCAAGTAACACCACTGAAAATGGATTTGAAACCCAATATTAGGCAATGCTCTCAAACTTTACCTGGCCAACAATTAAAGAATCAGATCATGAACAACAACAATAAGCTTTGACTGAGCAGGGCAAAACCCAGACTGACCCGACTAAAGTAATCTCTCTGGTATGATTTTGTCAAATTAAAATAAACATATTTCTTTCAAGGATTTTCTTTTTCTGATATATACTGAGTTATCATTGTTCAAAATAGACCATCTTACAAGCATCAATAGAATATTTATGTTCTGAAAAGAGATTGGCCTTTAATTTTGACAGCACAAGGGCGTGGTCCTAGGAATTTCACCTAGAACTTCATGAATCTTTCAAACAGATTTTCACCCAGATCACCCCTTGACCAGCTGGTCCTTGATCTAGATAAATTTTGAAAGTAAGAATAACAAACACATAGGAATGCTGAACTATTTTCCTGGAACTCCACATGAGTTGAAAAATGTCTTACTCTAATTTCAAAATTTATATATTTAGTCTTATCACTCACTACCATAGAAAAAGAATGTTGCTTCTATAACAAAGATCTCAAAAATTGAAATGTTACAAAGAAGATTACCATAATGCTTGCAAAAAACTAGCGGACTTATTAATGGAAAATTAAAATTTTCAACTTTTTACCTTTTTTTCAATTTTCATTTTCCTATTTGGCTAAATGTGAAGGCAAAATGACACCCAAAGAAAAAGATAACAACCTTCTTGAGCTGTGAATAGACTAATTTTTTAATTAGGAGATTACCAGGCCAGTGTGAGGCAGTTTAGTTATAGTGCTGCAAAATTAAGCAAAAATAAGATGAAAAAATAGAAACCTTGGTTTATAATTGGGTATGCACTCTAAAGCAAGACGGTGAACTTAAAAATAACTAGAGACGAACAAGCAATATTTTAATTAACAGCTTTCTCTTACAAAAGAAGAATCCCCACTGCGAGTCCTCTCGACCCTGGTTCAACATGGGATAAGTCTGTTTACTTGTTGGTATTTGTTTTATTTTGTTTTATCTGTAACAAGGTTTACTACATGTCAGGTCACTCGAGAGGAAGGGTTAAATGAGGTAGATAAATATGGCTTTTACTACAGATTACGATATCCCCAATATCCAAGAAACCGATGAAAATATTTTCCTGGAAACTTTTTCATTTAGAATTAGACCTTTGTTGAGGCTGAAAGAATTGACAAAGAAGGTAAATAAAAGAGGCTATAATAGTTGATTCAAATGACTAGAGGAGAGAACAGTCATTATGAAAGGTGGATTGCAAAATTACACCAATTAACTGAAAGATGAAGAGGAAAACAGTAGAGACCGATTGGTTAAATCAACAGCTTTGTATGCGAGAGCTTCCAAATGACTCTCCCAATTGATTGCTCTGTTATTAGTGACACACTATTGAGTTTGTACATGTTTGTTTTGAAGATAGAATTGGGAGAAGGAAGAAAGTAATAAATGAAAAGGTAAAAAATTACAGAGTAAAATATTCAATCAAAAGTACACCTCTATACAGAAGTCACTTCTAGTCTTGCTTAATGTGAGAAATGGACTGTTCCTTATTCCACTCCCTAAAAAAACCCAAAGGAATGAAAGGGAGAATGGGTACAGAAAGGTATGAATGGCAGGGGTCTACCTGAAGTACCAAATAGGGAAGAGAATATTAAATGAAAGGAAAAATGAATATAAATAAAGAGATTATTAAATTGACCAATTTCATTTGTGTAAGACTAGTGCTACAATAAAAGAAAAATCATTTCCGCTCTTTTTTTTGTTTACGGATTTACACACCATAATATAAGATTGTCTGTATGATAACTTTCTAAGGTAGAAAAAATGATTCAAATACTGTTTGGATTAAAAACCACCTTCTATCAGTTCCAAGCTCTTACATTTCCTTTTTAGTTCAGATTTCATTTTTGAAAGTCACGATGAAAGTTGTAACACAGTATAACAAAATATTGTTGTTTTTTCTACATTTTTGGGGGAGTCTTATGAAAGAGACAAATGAAATTAATCAAACAGTTTAAATTATTTTATTTTTCAAAATAAAATCTCTTAAAGTTAATAAAAAATGTTTGAGTCCTTTATTCAGACCCCCAAAACCCTTCCAAATGGCATGTAAAACTGAGGTTGTTTGTTACCTAAAAGATGAATCAGATAAGGGTTTTTTTATCAGCTTTTAATCTTTTTGGAACTCAATATGCTTCACTACTTTGGATGATTAGTTTCTACAGCAGGCAGTGGAAAAGCCATCTAGGAATAATTGGTTAGCAAACCTTGTAACCACAAGACGCAAGGTTTGCTAACCTATACGATGAAGGAGATATGATTTGTTTTATTGACAGAAAAGGCTCTTAATATTCCTTGGAATTCAATATGATTCACCAGATTGAAATAGTCGGTTTCTACTGTAAGCATTTGAAAAAGCGATCTAAGAACAAAAGCCAATCAACTCTCATAACCACAAGATGTAAGGTGTCATAGAGGCTTTAAGGTGCAGATGTTGCTCCTGACTACTGTCAAATCGTTCAACAGCTCCTGACAACGGATTTTACGGTAAGCAAAACGTATTAAAATTCTTAGAAGTAAGTGATAACAACTTGAAAGGGAAATGTTAAACACGATATTGCGTATTTTGATAAATATTATTATTCGTATAGCTAAGGGACTCTGGCTTAATGGTTAATGCAGTTGCACTCTAAGTAAGACGTTCTGGGTACGATGTCCTGAGTGAGCAAAAAGACTGGAACTTGACAAAAAAATTTCATTGGTTGACTTCAGGAAAGGCATCCGGCCAAGCAATTCCTTATCTTTACAACAAATCCCCCTCTGAAGGGCACCCTCTAAGCCAAATTACTGGGAAAATTACATTAAAAAGAAATAAATATAGCTTTTGTATGGCTCTTTTATTGTTACCCAGTTGTGAAGAGTGATAATCATTTGGCACCCTTTTGCTCTTTATCACTGCAGTACATTTCCTAGAAACGACGAATACAGGGTCTAAAATTCCATCATGATTCTTTGTTGAAATTATTTTCTGTCGAGAATTTCAGAACGCAAGACGTGACAGTCATCTTAACTCCACATGAAATTTTGCATAAACTGAATGTATTGAACAGTTAATGTAGAGAATTGGGACCATGTCTAACTTTGTAACATTTTTATATGTGCATCATTTGAAGTGACAAATGAAGTATGGGACAAATCCAGCATGCAATTCGCTTCTGTTCCATGGAAGTCAACTGACGAGTTTTGGTACAATATTGGATCAGCCGAATAGCATACAAGGGCAAGAATGTTGTACGTTACTATACATTATCAGACAATATCAATATCAGTTATCGAGTTTACAGTGAGTTTTGTCTTTGTCGAGCTACAGTCTACGACATTTGAAGGTTCAGTTGATTGCAATAACACTCATGACTTCCTCTTTCAAAAATGTCCTCAGAGTAACCTCAAGCATAAGACGCATCTTTTTAAACAAGATCTTTAGAATTTACTTGGATATTTTGAATATTTTACCCAATTTTACTAGTAATCTAGGTTATTTTCTTTTCATGTAGATTCATTTAAGTTGTCACTTCTAAGTATTCTGAAAATCTCGTGCATTAATTCATTTGGTATTTTACGATGAATTTGAGTCTTAAAAATGTTTTGTGACCAAACCTTATTACACATTGCTACATTGACAGGTTTCTCTCCTATAATGTTAACCAGCACAGCAATGCTTAACAGTTGCAGCATTATTACAAAAATACACACACCATGAAGAAAGGAAGTTAAAATTGTATTAACTGTAAAAAACCGCAAAGGTACAATACAAGTAAAATCTAGTGTAACATCAATAAAATAAGATGAGCTTCACCAAAATATTACAAGAAGTCCATTAAATAAAACTAAACGTAAGACTAAAAATAAACTCAAAACTTACCTTTAGATTAAGTCTAAAACCAAACCTAAAGAGAAATCTAAAATTTGAACGAAAACTCGACTTAGTATTAAATCTACACATAAATCTAAAGTCAAATCTAAAACTTAATCCTAAACCTAAAACTAAACTCCAAACTAAACCTTAAACTAAGACTGAAATGAACTTTGAACTAACCCTAAACCTAAACCTAAACCCAAAGCTGAACCTAAAGCTAAACCTAAAAAAAGAACCTGAAGCGAAATCCAAAGCTAAATTTAAAGCTAAACCTAAAGCTAAACCAAAAGCTAAATCCAAAGCTAAACCTAAAGCTAAACCTAAAGCTGAGCCTAAAGCTAAACCAAAAGCTAAACCCAAAGCTAAACCTAAAGCTAAACCCAAATCTAAACCCAAAGCTAAACCCAAAGCTAAACCTAAAGCTGAATCTAAAGCTAACCCTAAACCTAAAATTAAATTTTAACCCTATGTAACACAAAATATATAAATATTTTTATCCTTGTAAGAAATACAGGTAAACAAAAGTCAAGGTTAAATTTAGTGCTTAACACTGGTGCAATAATTTGCTCTTTGTTAAAATGCAGTACAATAACACTTAATTTCCACACTCAAGTAAAAATCAATTTGGTTTATTCAACTTGGGAAAAAGAATCACATTTTCTTTTGTATTCATTAATAAGCTTTCTCTGGCATATAACTACTTTCTCTTAATGTGAGAATGTTTTATATTGCCTAGATGAAGATAACGATTTTGCACTGTAACAATTCCCGTAATGTCTCAAACTGCACTAGGCTATCAATTAAATTATTCGTTGGGGACAGTTACAGTAGAGGAGCCGTGGCTAAATGGATAGTTTAACTGTACCGTAACCAAGAATTCCGGGTTCGATTCCCCAAACGGGCGACTTTGGAAATTCACAAATGAAAAAGCCATTGGTTGGAGTCAAGAAGGGCATCCGGCCGGACTGCCAAACCGATACAAGTACAAAAATTAGAAAGTACCAAAAAGAGTACCAAGTGAAGAGTAGTTGCAAGTAGAGAGGAACAGTCACTGATGGAAAGAATTTCTACTTCGACACAGTGTATCGTGTTTTTTCCTTGAATTGAGAACAAAAGTTGACTACAATGTTGGATATTAATTGCAATATTTAATACCACTAGAAGAAACCAAATGATCATATAGAATGACTGGCCATGCAATTGCTAAAGACAGGATAGAAATCCATCAGAAATCAGTTAAGAAATCCATTGTCTTTGAAATACGTAATGTACTACAACCTGGAGTGATAATTACAGAACAGATTTTTGCCAGATACATTCCAACATTATTAAGAAAAAACCTCACAGAGATCATGGAATTGAATGGTTCCTTCATACTACAAATACTCAAACTTTTACTAAATGAGGTGATGCAGATACAAAAAATGTCATTGAAATCAATTATCTTAGCTAATATTAATAAATCATCAGTTGCTATCAATAAATTTCATGAAACGAAATGTCTTGTGAGATCAAAGGGTTGTCTGCAAAATGAGAGGTCAGACATCATTTGTCCAATTCAGAACTATGTACAATGCGATTACTTTAATAATACAACTTGGAATACAAAAGATTATTTTGATAATAACATAAAGAAATTGGAAATAGAATGCTCTCGTATGCTTCCTTGAATTGGCAAAGATCGTGTAGTGACGTCAACTATTCTTAGAAAATTGCCACATGAGTACTTTTTCTACGTCAGTGCATAGAAATAAAGGTCTCAGGTGGCCAAATTTCATTCCGTTCATTCTTTTGGTTTTGGCCATTCATTTTTGCTATACTATAATCTTATTCTGTATATAAGTCGAGAATTTTTCTTTATAAATCAGATTAATCTTGAAATGCTTTGTTCTGTAAACACATTCATTCGGCCTTATTGAAAATATACACTTCAATTGCTAACATTCAATTGTTCTTTGGCATGTCTTCAGAGCAACCCAGCCTTCGTAAGTTTATATTCCAATTATATATCTTCTGTTACTTAATTTTATCATGTCACGAACAGTGGCTTCAAACGGAAAATATTAATTACATCCAAGCACAAGTGATCAAGATAGAGGAAATGTGTTGACTAGAAGTACACTCATCAATTACAGTCAGGGCCTTGCTATTAAAGCAGGAAATATCAAAGACTGCATTGGATAAGCCTAGTTAATTCTGGCTCAAAAACTCATCCCAAAATGCACCCCCACCCCCCACTATCAGTTGATGTCTAAAAGGTCCTATTATGACAAGGAAAAGCAACAAAGCCTATACCCTCTCGCTCAGTAGGTATGTAAACCAGCAATATAATTTCTTGGTTACTACTACGCATTTTCAGTTTTGTATTTCTCTTTCCACTGCATACAATAAATTTGACTAATTATTTACAAAAAAGAACTACAACTAAAATAAAGGGTAAAGAATAATATCGACGTTGTAATACATTGTATGTATACAAATTTCGTAAAAGAGGAGCTCTTTAAATTTCTAAGCTAACAGAGGAAGGAACAGCAAATGCTTGATTAGTTAAGGAATTATATAACTTATAACAGAATAAATGCCCCACCCTTTCTTTATGAAAAAAAGAAAATAGTCCACTTGTGAACCTATTTTCTTACTTTGACTCTCTCTATCTCCTAGAAGCACTAGACACCATTTTCCTTGTAATTGAAATAAGGAACAGATTGCCATTAAAAGTGAAGCTTCCACTTCTAGCACTTTTTACAGCCAAGATATATTGTTCACTTTTAAATAAAGTTTACACTTATTATTTTTGATCTACATGAGTTTTCTGACAAAGCAATTTGGGAACTTACTGTTAACTACTATCCCCAATTTTTCCAATTACAAAGGCATAAAAATCTATTAGTTTTTACAGAAAAATGGAAAAGGAATATTTTTTATTTTTGCCTGCTGAGATTTGTACCTATATTTAAAAACAAGACCCAATGGATGAATTTTTTACAGTAAAATTGTAATGAAATGTTCCTAAATTTTCCCACTGCAATTTGTGTTATTGACTTTCTTTGTAGTTGTTTTTCAATAATCTAGTATATTTAGAGTAACTTTTAGCCATATTCTGGTCATATTAGATGAAAAGGTATATAAAACCAGACAAATTGAAAGCTGATCGTTACTCTAATGTTTTAGTAAAACCGTACAAACATTGGTTCTTTATCTTTAATAGTTGATTGCTTCCTGATTCTTTCAATAGTATCAGAAGTTCAAGTGATGATGCTGCTTCTTTGACAACAGCGAAAAAATAAACTCTACTTATAAACTATCTTGAACCGAACGTCTATGAGTATATATCAGGATATGAAGCTTATAAACAAGCAATACAGACATTGAAATCCATTCATATCAAGCCAAATAATGCAATAATTACGAGAAACATGTTACACGAGAAAGCAAAGACATGGTGAAAAAATTGATCAATTTCTCCATAAACTCAGAAGTCTTGCCAAAGATTGCCATTTTATCCGAATTAGTGCAAAACAGTATCAGTCAGAGATGACTTTGATGCATCATAACTGACTCATATCTAATGTTATTCGTCAAAGGCTTCTTGAAAACAAGGCCAAAGATTTACAAACAGCGTTTGATAAGGCAAGAGCACTTAATTGGCCTCAAGGAAGTTCAAAGCTTTACCAAGTTCGTCCCAATATCAGTTGTGCTATTTTAAAAATGGGAGATATTAAGCAAAATAGCAATATCATTAGTAAATGAAATGATGGAAATTTAGCAGCTACATCTAAGCTGAGAAGGAAATTTGGTAGTTGTTGGTTCAGCAGCAACTCTCGTCAACCAAACAGTAAATGTCTAGCTATGAACATCACTTGTCATAAGTGTAAGTAAGTAAGATATTTTGAGAACTTATTTTGATTTCCTTTTTAGTGTCAACAATGTGCTTCATTGCAAAACATGAATATGATGGTTACTTTTATGCATCTGCTAGTTGTCTCTCCCATTGTGAGGTTGAAAGATTTTCTGACTTCAGTGCCTGTAAATATCAAGATCAGAACAAAAGAATGTCACGAAAAGAATTTTTAACCTTAGATATGCAATCGTACCTATACCTTATGTGGTTTATACAATTATAATTCTATTTTTTAAATCTAAACAGGATTTGGTGATATTTAGGGAATAATATTTATATACCAATAACTTGCAAATTAGTCTAGCAGACATACAGATTGCTATGGTGCGCTATTTAATGGATGTTTCCTTAATGTGTTTTTGTTGAAATGTTATTTAAAACCTTGCTGTAAACTGTACCCAGTATAAATAAAAAAAATGGAATCAAACCTGCATGCACAATGCCAAAATCCAAATGTCTTGGAAAACGAGTTTCATATTGTGTTCCATTAAAATATTGTAATACTAAAGCCTTTTTAAAAGGCTTAGTATTACAATATAGTATTACAGTATTACAGTATTACAGTATTACAGTATTACAGTATTACAGTATTACAGTATTACCGTATTACAGTATTACAGTATTACAGTATTACAGTATTACAGTATTACAGTATTACAGTATTACAGTATTACAGTATTACAGTATTACAGTATTACAGTATTACAGTATTACAGTATTACAGTATTATAGTATTTCTTTAGTATTACAGTAAGATATAATTTCGATGACAACCTGTTCAAGATATCAAATAAGAAACACATTTGAGTGCTGCAGCTGCAATACATTATTTTATAAATGGACTCACAACACATTACAGTGAGGAAAACTGAAATAAATAAACATTCCCCTTTCACCTTGTAACCCTAAACAACATTTTCTGTTAGACCACTGCTATCTAAGAAGATTTATTCATGTTACTCTCTAAGTAGCATGGATCCTTTTAGTATACCTGCTTCTGCTGACTGCTACTATTTTCTTTAGGTAAAAGTGACTTGTAGGATATGATAAAACTGGCCTTATCTGCACCATCATATTCATCTAAAATAGATTGTTTTAGAGCATTTGTTTTTATTCTATGGTAACATAAGTTAAATTTCTATTAATTCATTTTTTATGAAGGTACGCCTTTAAGAGTACAGTGAATTTGGTAATACAAGTTGTAGCTATTTAAATAACAATTCCCATTATTTTTGCTAGGCATGGTGTTATAAAAATCAAAAATTCATCTGTCACCGGTTTTGTAACTGTTTTTTTGTTAACCTTTTACTTCATACAGAGCAATATATCCACCTCTAATAGTAGGAGAAAGTAATACAATGAAAAGAAAACATTAAGAAATGTGGATAGTGTTTATGGACAAAATATATTTCACATATTTAATGAAGATTTTAGAAGAACTACTGCCATTACTGGTAGTCCCAGAGCCTGTAACTGTTTGAAGAAGTCACTTGGTCTTCCTTACCTATTAGCAGTAGACTCCTGGACTATAAATGTAAGCCGGATTTGGGGAGGGGGGGAATCCATTTTGTTTTGCAAGGAAGCAAATTAAGGTTTTTTTATAGTAAGGCCATAATCAATTCAGATTAATGTCTTAGGTATCTCAAAGCAGGTTTTGAAGTACCTGTAATCAAAGCCCAAAACAATGTTTTGTATAAATTTAGTATTGGTTGTGTTTGAACATTGTTATGATCCTCTCAGGATACCATTGAGAGGTATTTTTCAAAGAGGCGTAATTGTATTGGTTAGAATAATAATTCAACAGCTGTACTGGATCCTTTACTGTTTCTCGTAAATTTTAATGATATAGGAGACCCTCTCAAATACAGTGAGATCATTATGTATGCAGATAATACAGTTGTTTATATCTCAAGAAAGACGAGAAAGGAAATCGTGGAGCTACTGACAGCTGAGTTGAACCTTGGTGCTAGTTGGTTCGGTCAAAATTAGTCGGCCCTCAGTACCAAGAAGATTGGATACTTGTTATTTGGTACCACTCAAAGACTAAAACACCAAGCTTTAAATTTTGAATATTTCCCCGAGATACCTTTATCAAATCATTTGAATATCTTAGTGTCAAGCTTGACCAGTCGTTACAATGTGTCGATCACCTTTCTTCAATCTGCAAAAAAGCTACTGCAAGGTCATACCTACTCGGAAGGCTCAGAGACCAACTAAATATGAAATCGTCATTAAAATTCATACATTAAAATCAGCTGATTTCACTGTTTATGCATCGTTCAATTCTTATTTGTATTGCAGATAACATTTACAAGAAAAATTGAAAGATTTTGAGGAAAAAGCATACAAAATCATGAATGAAGAAGCTACATAATCAAGAATGAAATCAATTGAAATTCTGATGAAGCAACGGTTATGTCTTGAAGTTTAAACACCTCTGAATAACCTGAACTAAAAATGCAACTAGAAACAATATTACTCTACTCAGATTACCAAGAGTGAATCTGGAATCAACAAAAAAAGTTTAGTTTTCATGGAGTCAAGTTAAATGAACTGCCAAGTGTATTTTTTTCAACTATGTCATAAGATTTTTAAAATTTTTGTATGAATAAAGTTATTTTATATCTTTCAGTCTTTTTATCTTTTGTACAAATGTTAATCTTTCCCGTTTTTAGAACAGGATCTATTGGAAAACAGAAACTTTATTGTCTATAGTGTATAAATGTTATTTCTCAGTGGTTTATTCTGTAAAGATATTCGATATCTAACAAATAAATAAAAACAGATTGAAAAAAAAACGCCTTCAGGTCATTTTTGTTATAAAATAAAGTTGATGCTCCAAGTACTGCAAACTGTGTTTATCTCAAAGCTTTTTTCTGCTTTATGCTTCATTGTGTATTAATAAACGAGCTGGTCATTTATATATACACCTCCGTTATCGTGATTGTAAAAGAGTATTATTTACTTGCCTCAATGATAACTTTGATACCAAAGAAAGAGCAAAACAGATTTATTCTTTTTTGGTACGTATGAAACTACAGTTGTAAACTTCCAACAGTTGAATAGTTGGATTTTTAAAGCCTTGTAGAACCTGTGATTTTGCCCTTTCTGATAGCACAAATAGAGGTCAGTTTCTTCAGCGCCAGTTCATTTGTAAGCAGAGAAACCATAAACAATGATATTTTTACCGCTATAATAAAGTTTAACTGATCTTCGTATGACTTTGGACGTCAATCTCACTAGTGGATCACCACAAACTTTGTATTTACTGCATATCAGAGCAAGTATAACAAGTAACAGAATTCACTCGGAGAAAGAGTTTCAACTGATATTCGTTTGATGTTGTTTGGAGATACTGCTTGACTTCGCCTCCTCGGAAATAGTGAGTTGTTTGTCGATGCACAATAATATCAGACAAGTATTATTTGACTCGCACTATCAACCAGGTAATTTCTGTTTTCCTGTCAAGGTCATCTTGCTCCCTTTTCTAAATTATCAAAGCAATAAGATTGAATGCTATTTTCAAAATGCCTGCTTTAACATTGTTGTCCAAATAAATTAGTCTTTTTGCTGGTTATCTTTATACAGGTCTCATATATTTTTATGCTTAATATTTGGACACATACTTTGGATGCCAGAAGACACGCCTGTGCATTAGGCCTTGGAACGAATAAACTTCAATAGCTTATTCGTTATACTTAGAGCTACCTTCAAAGACAAAGGACTGGGAACCTTAAAAGCTACAAAATAACACCAGGTATTAAGAATGCGCGTTTGGAATTAAGTGGAGTGGAACCAAGTAAAAAAGGACTGATTGCAAGTGCAAGGATAATTTTACCACTAGAGATGCAGAACACAGTACGTTATTGTCATCATATATATATACATATATATATATTTATTTATATTTATATTTATATAAATGTATGTATATGTGTGTATCTTCCATTAGATACACAACCAGATTGCTCGATATCTTTTCAAATAGACAGGATATAGATTTATCAAGAAAAAAATAACAAAATATGGAACTGTCAGTTTTACTCATTTAAATGATCATCAGTCATTTACACCTGATAGGATGTTCTTACATTATAAAAATATTCTTATAGGTATATACATATATATGTATATATATATGTATATATGTATATATATGTATATATGTATATATATATGTATATATGTATATATATAATATATATATATATATATATATATTTGTCGGTTTTTTATTTCAACTTTTGCAAATCTTACTTACCGCGTCGAGCTCATATCTCGAACTCTCTTGGCACGTGCTTTCCACTGGTCTCTGTCTTCCATGAGGCTTGGCAGATCCTCCGGCAAACAACCAGCGTCATCAGCAATTTGGTCGATGTAGGTTTTCGTGGGACGACCTCTGCGATCTGCGCTTTGTGATAGCCTCCATAGAAGGACATCACTGACTAGCTCATCTTTACTTCTGAACGAGTGTCCTGCGAATCGAAGACGCCTTTCTCGAAGAGAGGCAGATAGTCTCGGCAGTGACCCATAGATATCTTTAATGATCAGATAATCTCTCCAATCAAGGTTTAAAGCTGCTCTCAGCATTCTGGTGTAAGTGCCATCTAGAGATGTCTCTAGTTTCTTTGTCAAAGTCCAGGAGACTGAGCCATACAGTAGGACAGATTTGACAGCTGATCGGAAGAATCTGCGTTTTATATGATCTGGTAAATTGGACTTCCAAATACAGGACAGCTTATTTAAAGCAGACCAAGCTTTCGCCTTCCTTACATCGATGTCATGGGCTGTTGATTTTATGTAACTCCCCAGGTAAAGAAAGTCATCGACAGATTCAATGATTTTGCCGTTTGTGGATTTTACTTGCGCTTCTTGTTCTTGGTTGAGAGCTATGTACTTGGTTTTCTTGCAGTTTATGTACAGCCCAATCTCACTTGCTGCGATTTCAAGGGTGTGGAGTAGCTTTTCTGCGTCAGAGGTGGTATCAGCGAGAAGTGTAAGGTCGTCAGCATAGTCAATATCTGTAAGGTATACAGCTGAATGGCTAGAACTCCTTCTTAATCTAAGAGTGAAGCCTAGCTCGAGGTCTTCATCAACGGATACGCGTAATACATAGTCCAGGCAGATAATAAACAAGTATGGAGCGAGAGTATCTTCCTGTAGTACACCAGCAGTTACATTGAAGACGTCGGTATCACCATCGGGAGAACGAACCATTGATCTGGTGTTGAAATAAAGCATCATGATTGCGCTGACTATCTCCTCAGGAACGCCATATGACAAGAGAATTTCGGCTAATTTTTCGCGATGGACGGAGTCAACAGCCTTTTTAAAATCGATGAAAAGTAAAGTGACATTCAGGTCTTTCAGCCTCACTCCTTCGAGGATACGTCTTATTGTGAGTATCTGACCAGTGGTGGAACGGTTTTTACGGAAACTGTTTTGATATTTCCTCAGTATTCTGTCAACTTCCGGTCGGATTCGATTCAGAAAAAGTAGATTGTATATTTTTGCTGCAATACAGGTAAGTGTTATGCCTCTGTAATTTTCAGTGGAACTTAGATCTCCCTTCTTAGGAAATGGCAGTATACATTCCTCTTTCTACCTTTCAATAGGCTTCTGCTGGTATACATTATTGCAGAAAAGGAGTAGCTGTTGGTTGGAGTTTCGGGTCTTCCAGACCTCTGCTGTAATTTCGTCTAGCCCGCAAGCTTTGTTGTTAGCTATTTTGTCAAGCACCTCGTCAAGCTCTTTCATGGAGAAAGGACCTTTTTTGATGTTGAACTCAGAGTCTCTAACTTTCTTCGTTTGACTTTTTCTGATCAAATCTATTTTAACCTATATTTATTTCCGCTTTGTTACTTTATGTTCTTAATTTTCAAAAGAAGTGTTTTTTGTCTTTGTTGACGTTGGCATTCAACCATATATTGTAATACTTTTTCCGTTTTTCCGTGAAATCCATTTTCTCTCCTTTTTTCTTTCCATATTTAGCATACTGCCTTTTTCTGAGCAGAATTTCAAAATTTGGTCTTTTTTAATTCATTTGACCTGAAAGTTTGAAGTTGGCCTAGATCAGTTACATGATTTATTTTTGGCTCTTTCCTATTACAATGAAATGCTCTGTTTACTACCATGGCTTTTGTCGGGGACAGGTTGGTTGTGATAAGCAAATGATGATCGATTGTCACTGTCTAACCTGCACATAAGTAACATAAAAAATCATTGCACAATTTTTGACTTTCTGAATCATGTTTTCCAGTTAATCTTATGTAATTACAATAGAAAGAAATTTCTTTTATTTTCATTTACCTGATGGAGTAAGAGTAAGAAATTTCGGTTTTTCTTCTTCCTTTTCTTTTATTTTTTAAGATGATATGGCGGTTTTTAGATCCAGAAAATATATTAAACATATATACAATTATTTCAATTTGTACATTCATAAAATTCATAAGCTTCTGTCGCACAGAAATATTTCGAGAAATGCTTAACTAGTCAGAAAGATCTTTAACTTGGTAAACGCTTCAACTTACGTCGTCAGTCTTTGTTAGTAGTACAGAATCTAGTTTCAAACAGCCGAAATAAAATCAACAACATAAAAAAAGAATGAACGATTAGATAATTATTATGAAAATCTCTTAACAGTGAACCTAAATACACTAGAGACCTTGGAAAGGAGACCCTGAGATATGTTTATTATGTTTATTATGTTTATTATGTTTATTATGTTTATTATGTTTATTATGTTTATTATGTTTATTATGTTTATTATGTTTATTATGTTTATTATGTTTATTATGTTTATTATGTTTATTATGTTTATTATGTTTATTATGTTTATTATGTTTATTATGTTTATTATGTTTATTATGTTTATTATGTTTATTATGTTTATTATGTTTATTATGTTTATTATGTTTATTATGTTTATTATGTTTATTATGTTTATTATGTTTATTATGTTTATTATGTTTATTATGTTTATTATGTTTATTATGTTTATTATGTTTATTATGTTTATTATGTTTATTATGTTTATTATGTTTATTATGTTTATTATGTTTATTATGTTTATTATGTTTATTATGTTTATTATGTTTATTATGTTTATTATGTTTATTATGTTTATTATGTTTATTATGTTTATTATGTTTATTATGTTTATTATGTTTATTATGTTTATTATGTTTATTATGTTTATTATGTTTATTATGTTTATTATGTTTATTATGTTTATTATGTTTATTATGTTTATTATGTTTATTATGTTTATTATGTTTATTATGTTTATTATGTTTATTATGTTTATTATGTTTATTATGTTTATTATGTTTATTATGTTTANCAGAAAATATATTAAACATATATACAATTATTTCAATTTGTACATTCATAAAATTCATAAGCTTCTGTCGCACAGAAATATTTCGAGAAATGCTTAACTAGTCAGAAAGATCTTTAACTTGGTAAACGCTTCAACTTACGTCGTCAGTCTTTGTTAGTAGTACAGAATCTAGTTTCAAACAGCCGAAATAAAATCAACAACATAAAAAAAGAATGAACGATTAGATAATTATTATGAAAATCTCTTAACAGTGAACCTAAATACACTAGAGACCTTGGAAAGGAGACTCTGAGATATGTTTATTATGTTTATTATGTTTATTATGTTTATTATGTTTATTATGTTTATTATGTTTATTATGTTTATTATGTTTATTATGTTTATTATGTTTATTATGTTTATTATGTTTATTATGTTTATTATGTTTATTATGTTTATTATGTTTATTATGTTTATTATGTTTATTATGTTTATTATGTTTATTATGTTTATTATATTTCCACACATCTTTTTCCTAAAGATTGAAGTTTTCGCAGGTTCCTGCAGACAATGACATTTTCTTTATTTGGACACAATTGATAACTTGAGTAGACAACAACCCATACAAATCAAAAGTTTCTGAAGTGAAAATGATTGGGATACAGAAGCACATAGATAAACGTCTGCTGATTAATAAATAATATTCTACATTTGTTATGATAAACAATCGTAGATTGATTGGAAAAGTCATCTGCAAAAATAATTGAAAAATTTGGCGGGAGCCGGGGGGGGGGACTTTTGTTGTTTCTCTGGCAATAGTTATAGGTCTTTTATTTAAAGGAATCATAGTTCGCCAACTGAGATTACTTTCCTGCGTTTATTATTACGGTAAAAAGTGCTGTATCTACTGCTGGGCTTTTTCTACTGCAAAGGGATGTGGATTTTTTATTATACTTTTTAGGCGCCGAGTCACTTCTATTGTTCCCAATTATGAAATAACTTGGAAAGCACATAACACTATCAGAAAGAGCCAAAAAGTGTAATGAGAGCACTGTAACCATTCAAAGAAAAATAACATTGATTGAAACAAATATATTTGGTGTAACTACTTTTGTAAAGCAAATGAAACTGATAATGATAATAATAATAGCATTAATGATAGTATTGGTATTGGTAATCCAGATGATAATAATGATGCTAATGGTAATTACAGTGGAAATAGTGACGGTCATCGTTTTGTTTGACAGCAGTGGTAGTGGCATCTTTATCGGTCACTAGGAAAATAGCAATCATGTTTCCGAGAGAGCAATTAAAGTAATAAAGATAGAATTGACAGCAATAACGGTGATTGCATCGATAAAAACAATAATGGTTTTGAAGAAGCTAATCGTTGCAGTAATCATAATGTTAATGAAAATGATAATGGTGATGACAATCATGGTACAATCATAATAGTAGTGGGATTACGGTGTTTGTGACGATTGAAATGATGATTGAGTAAATGATGCTAATGATGGTACAGGGTATATTAGTAAAAAGGATCATTAAAACTAGAATTAGAACGGTGACAATGTTGTTAATGGTTGTAGTAGTGACAATGATAATGGTAAAACGAATCATGATTACATAATGATGGTTATTACAAGATGATTAACAGTTATAATAATAAAAAGGACAAAGGTAATGGCAGCCATGGTGGGAAGTGTAAAAGATTCTAGCATAAATAACAATGCTGGTAATGGTAAAGGTGTATATGATGGCTATGGTTATATCAATCTTGATGGTACAGGTGATGCTGGCAATAATGGTAAGGAGTATATTATTATTTATGGTACTTAGTAATGTTCGTGGTGTAATGATGGTGGTTATAGTGTCAGTATTAAGATAGTAAAGGTGATATTAACACTGTTACCGGATATCATAGTAAAATAGATACTAGTAGTAATGACATTGGTTAAAATGGTTATGGTAATGTTAATCATAATGATAACGATGGGATAGTGTCAATACAACAATGGTGGCAATGACGATAGTAATGAAAATGGCCAAGATCATGTAATTAATGGTAACACATAGGGGGCCATTCACATATTACCTCACACATAGCGGGGTGGGGGGTCTTTTGACTTTTGTGACAAATTGTGACAACGGAAGGGTGGGTTATTTTTGGAGTGTGACGTCACATTTTTTAGACAACTCGGTATTTAGCACATTTTTTTGCTGAATGCAAGTTAAGAATTTTTCTCAAAGAAAATTGCAGCTTTGAAGTTGCGATTTTATACATCAACGCGACAACAAAACCCTTTTATGTGCTTAAAGTTGAGTTGAATCAAATTGTGGGCACTGCGCTGTCTTAGACAGTTCCCAACGCCAACGTGACATGCTTGTGAAGGAGGACGTAATTAAGCGTGACCCGACATTGAAATTGTTGTATTCCCCCCCCCCCCCCCCCCCCTCCCTTCTCACCTCAACTAACAACAACAACTAGAACGCCTCCTTTACATACAAACAAATTATACTTTCTCACACAACAGGCCATAAAATGATTAACAAAATAGCCTAATCTAATACAGTATAGAACGGGTTCCACAA